>JAQZBX010018404.1:0-34684 GCA_029593785.1 Cabassous unicinctus | reverse complement strand
TGAGAGTACGCCAACTTTGCTCTTCCTTTTTAAGATATTTCTGGCTATTCGGGGCCACTTACCCATCCAAATAAATTGGGTAGTTGTGTTTTCCATTCTTTAGAAAAAGCTGGTGGAATTTTTATCAGGATTGCATTGAATTTGTATATCAATTTGGGTAGAATTGACATCTTAACAATATTTAGTCTTCCAATCCATGAAAACAGAATGTTCTTCAATTTATTTATGTCTTTTTAAATTTCTTTTAGCAATGCATCATAGTTGTTTGAATACAAGTGCTTTACATCATTGGTTAAGTTATTCCTAAACATTGATTCTTTATTCACTATTGTAAATGGAATATTTTTCCTGACTTCCTCCTCAGATTGTGCATTACTAGTGAATAGAAACATTACAGATTTTTGCATATTAAATTTGTATCCTTCCACTCTGCTGAAGTTATTTATTAGCTCTAGCAGCTTTGTTGTAGATTTTTTGGTACTTTCTAGGTATGGGATCATATCATCTGCAAATAGTGAAAGTTTTACACTTCCTTTCCTTTTATTTCTTTTTCTTGCTTCATTGCTCAGCCAGAACCTCTGGCACTATATTGAACAACAATAGTGACAAGTGGGCATCCTTGTCTTGTTTCTGAACTCAGCAGGAAAGCTTTCAGTCTTTCACCATTGAGATCAATGTTAGCTGTGAGTTTTTCATATATAGCCTTTAGCATATTGAGAAAGTTTCCTTCAATTCCTATCTTTTGTAGTATTTTTATCAAGAAAGGATGCTCTATTTTGTCAAATGCCTTTTCTGTGTCAATCGATAAGATCATGTGATTTGTCTTCTTTGATTTATTAATGTGATGTATTATGCTGATTGATTTTCTTGTGTTGATCCACCCTTGCATGCCTGGTATAAAACCCACTTGATCATGATGAACAATTCTTTTAATGTGTTGTTGGATTAGATTAGAAAGTGTTTTATTGAGGATTTTTGCATCTATATTCATTAGAGAAATTGGTCTGCAATTTTCTTTTTTCATAATATCTTTATCTGGCTTTGATATTAGAGTGATATAGGCTTCATAGAATGAGTTTTGTAGTGTTCCTTCTTGTTAAGTTTTTTGGAAGAACTTGAGTAAGATTGGTATTAAATATTCTTTGAATGCTTGGTAGAACTCTCCTGTGAAACCATCTGGTTCTGGGCTTTTTCTTTTGGGTAGTTGTTTCAAGGCTGTTTCAATCTCTTTACTTGTGATTGGTTTGTTGAGGTCTTCTATTTCAACTCTGGTCAGTGAAGAACAACCTAGGAAGTTTGTTTGCATATTCCTAGGCATTTTTCCATTTCATCTACATTGTCTAGTTTGTTGACATACAGTTTTTCATAGTTTCATCTTATGATCTCTTTTATTTCTGTGGGGTCAGTAGTAATGGCCCATTTTCATTTTTTATTTTATTTGCATCTCCTCTCTTTTTTCTTTGTCAGTCTAGCTAAGGGCTTGTCAATTTTGTTAATCTTCTCTAAGAACCAACTTTTGGTTTTGTTAATTTTCTCTATGGTGTTTTGTTCTCAATTTAATTTATTTCTGCTCTGATATTTGTTACTTCATTCCTTCTGCTTGCTTTGGGAATAGTTTGCTGTTCTATTTCTAGTTCCTCTAGATATGTAGTTAGGTAATTGATTTTAGTTTTTTCTTCTATTTTAATGTAGGCATTGAGGGCTATGGCAGTTTAATATTATTTATGAATTCCAAAAGGAGATATAGATTATGTTTGTAAACTGGTCTGTTTCTCTGGGCATGATGCCCTTTGACTGATTTAAATTCAAAGGCTTTATGTTTACTTGATTAAGGTTAAAGTTTTGATTCAACCATGTCATTGTTGAGGTGCAGGTTTGAATCCCCACCCTCCTTAGTGAGCTATATAAACAGATGCTTAATCAAGAATACAGAAGTAGATACACAAAGAAGATACACAGAGGAAGAGAGACAGCTTCATAAAAACAGAAGAGGCCCCAGGAAGAGAGATGAGCCATTCGCCTGATAGTTTACAGCTGACTTTGTGAAGAGAACAGAGTAACTGAGCCTGGAAAGAAACAAGCCCTGGGAAGAGAGAAGAGTCCCATGCCAGCCTACAGCTGAGATCAGAAGAAGCTGGACCCATGGAGTCATAAGAGGGAAGAGGAAGACTTAACCCTCACAGACATTGCCTGCCATCTTGCTTCAACATGTGGCAACAGAGTTTGGTAAGGAAGTGACCTTGAGTTGGACTCTTTAGGGCCTTGTAACTGTAAGCTTTTACCCCAATTAAACACCCTTTATAAAAGCCAACAAATTTCTGGTACTTTGCATCAGCACCCCATTGGCTGACTAATACAAAGGCTATAAATTCCCCTCTCAGCATTGTCTTCACTGCATCCCATAGGTTTTGATATGTTGTATTCTCATTTTCATTAGTCTCAAGATATTTAATGATTTTCCTTGCAATTTTTTCTTTGACCCACTGATTATTTAAAAGTGTGCTGTTGAATCTCCATATATTTGGTAATTTCCCCCTTTTTTGTCTGCCTGTTGTTGACTTCCAACTTTATTCCATTATGATCAGAGAAAGTGCTTTGTGTAATTTTGATCTTGTTGAATTTATTGAGATCTGCTTTGTGGCCCAACATGCGGTCTATCCTAGAGAGAGATCCATGAGCAGTTGAGAAAAATATCCAGCTGTTCTGGGGTGCAATGTACTGTATATGTCTATTAAGTTTAGTCCATTTATCATATTATTCAAGTTCTCTGTTTATTTACTGATCTTCTGCCCAGATGTTCTGTCCAATGCTGAGAATGATGTATTGAAGTCTGCAACTATTATTGTGAAGATATCTATTTCTCCCCTCAGTTTGCCAGTGTTTCCTCATGTAATTTGGGGCATTCTGATTAGGTGCATATACATTTATGATTGTTATTTCTTCTTGGTGAATTGCCAATTTTATTAATATATAGTATCTTTCTTTGTCTCTAATCACAGTTTTGCTTTTAAAGTCTATTTCATCTGATATAAATACAGCTACTTCAGCTTTTTTGTTTGGTTATTGCATGCATGGAATATCTTTTTTGAGCCTTTTACTTTCAATCTTTTGGTATCCTTGGGTCTAAGGTGAGTTTCTTGTATACAGCATGTACATGGCTCATAGTTTTTGATCCATTCTGGCAGTCTGTGTCTTTTGACTGGGGAGTTTAATCCATTAACATTCAATGCTATTACTGTAAAGACAGTTCTTATTTCACCCATTTGGACCTTTGGGTTTTATCTGTCATATTTTTTTCACCACTCCTTTTACACTTTTATTCACTTTTACTGATATAATCTTTATTTCTAGACTCTCTTCCAAGAGAAGTCTTTTCTTTTCAGGCTGTAGCACTCCCTTTAGTATTTCCTGCAAAGCTGGTCTCTTGGTTACAAACTTTCTCAGTTTCTGTTTATCTATGAATATTCTAAACTCATTCTCATTTTTGAAAGACAATTTTGCTGGATATAAGATTCTTGGCTGGCAGCTTTTCTCTTGCAGTATCTTAAATATATCGTACCACTGCCTTCTTGCCTCCATGGTTTCTGATGAGAAATCAACACTTAATCCTACTTGGTATCCCTTCTATGTGATGCATCTCTTTTCGATTGCTGCTCTTAGAATTATCTCTTTGTCTTTGGCATTTGACATTCTGCTTAGTATGTGTCTCAGAGTAGGTCTATTTGGATTTATTCAGATGGGAATAGGTTGTGCTTCTTGGACATGGATATCTATGTCCTTTGATAGGGTTGGAAATTTTCAACCATTATTTCTTCAAATATTCCTTCTGCCCTCTTTCCCTTATTTTCTCCTTCTGTGACACCCATGACACATATGTTTGCATCTCTCTGTGGTCAAGAGATGTGAGACACTGTTCAATTTTTTTCCATTCATTTCTTTATCTGTTCTTTTGTATGTTTTCTTTCAGAGGCCATGTCTTCAAGCTCACAGATCCTTTCTTCTGCCTCCTCAAATCTGCTGTTATGTGCCTCCAGGGTATTTTTAATTTCATTTATTATGCCTTTCATTCCCATAAGATATGCAAATTTTCTATGTATGTTTTCAAATTCTTCTTTGTGCTCACCCAGTGTCTTCTTAAATCCTCAATCTCTTTAGCATCCCATTGAATTTATTAAGGAGATTTGTTTGAACATCTATGATTAGTTGTCTCAACTCCTTTATGTCATCTGGAGGCTTATCTTGTTCCTTTAATTGGGCTTTATCTTCCTGTTCTTGGTACAGATTTTAAATTTTTTTTGGTATCCTGGCATCTGGCTTACTAGATGTGTGTATTCTGAGTGCAGTTCTCTCTTTAGTTTAGGGTTTTCTTGCCCTTTCTCTCTTGCTGGTTGTGTAGTAGGAGCTAAGGATGTAGTTTTACTTTAAGCTATCGAGCTGAATCTGCCTGCATTGACCCAGGAACCAATGAAACTTTCCCCACATTTCTCCTCTGCCAGGGGTAGGGATGGAGTTACAGCCATGTGTAGTAATCCAAGCCATGCAGGCCAAGACTGTCTGTAGTTGCCTGGAGAGACAGATGAAGCTTCATGCCCCTTTCTCCCCTGCCTGGGGTGGGGATGGAGCTGCAGGTGTGGGCAGCAAACTAAGCCATGCAGGTCAAAGCTGACCACAGTTGCCCAGGTAGACAACATCACCCCAGCCCCTCCTCTTTCCCTGTCAGGGGTGAGATGGACTCTTTGGAGTGCCCAGCAATTTAATCCATGTGGGCTTAAGACTTAGATAAATGGAAAGACATTCTGTGCTCATGTATTGGAAGACTAATTATTGTTAAGATGTCAATTCTACCCAAACTGATTTACAGATTCAATGCCATCCGAATAAAATTCCCAACAGCCTTTTTTGCAGAAGTGGAAAAACTAATTATCAAATTTATTTGGAAGGGTAAGTGTCACAGTCTAGCCAAAAAGATCTTAAAAAAAGAACAAAGTTGGAGGGCTGTCACTTCTGGGCTTTAAAACATATTACCTAGCTACAGTGGTAAAAACAGCATAGTACTGACATAAAGACAGACATATTGACCAGTGGAACCGAATTGAGAACTCAGAAATAAACCCTCACATCTACAGTCAAGTGATTTTTGAGAAGGCAGTCAAGCCTTTCCAGCTGGTCCAGAAGAGTCTATTCAACAAATGGTGCTGGGAGAACTGGATATCCATATCCAAAAGAAAGAAAGAAGACCCCTATCTCACATCTTACACAAAAATTAACTAAAAATGGATCAAGGACCTAAATATAAAAGCAACTACCATTAAACTCCTAGAAGAATTTGTAGGAAAACATCTTCAATATCTTATGGAAGGCAGTCATTTCTTAAGCTGTCCACCCAAAGCACAAGCAACAAAAGAAAAAGTAGATAAATGGGACCTCCTTAAAATTAAACACTTTTTGCACCTTTGTAAAAAGGGTGAAAAGGCAGCCAACTCATTGGAAGAAAATACTTGGCAATCACATATCTGATAAAGGTTTAATATCTACGATACTATGATATACAAAGAGATCATACAACTCAACAATAAAAAAACAAACTACCCAATTGACAAATGGGCAAAAGACTTGAAAATACTATTGTCCAAAGAAGAAATACAAATGGTGAAGAAACACATGAAAAATTGTTCAACATCACTAGTGATTAGGGAAATGCAAATCAAAACTAAAATGAGATATCATTTCCCTCCTATTATACTGGCCGCTATTAAAAAGTCAGAAAACTTTAAATGTTGGAGAAGATGTGGAGAGAAAGGAATGCTTATTCACTGAAGGTGGAATGTAGAATGGTACAGGCACTTTAGAAGATGGTTTGGCAGTTCCTAAGGAAGTTGAATACAGACTTGTCACGGCACCAACAATACCATTGCTAGGTATATACCTAGAAGAATTGAAAGAGACATGAACAGACATCAGGACACTGATGTTCATAGTGGCATTATTCACATTTGCCAAAAGTTGGAAACAACCCAGGTGTCCATCAACTGAATAAACAAAGTGTGGTGTATACACACGATGGAATATTATGCAGCAGTAAGAAGAAATGAACTTCTGAAGCATATGATAACAAGGATGAACCTGGAGGACATTATGTTGCATGAAGCAAGCCAAACACCAAAGGACAAATACTGTATAATTGTGCTATTATGAACTAAATATACTGTGTAAACTCATGGATTTAATAATTAGAATAGGTCACCAGAAAATAGAAGGAGGGTAGAGAATGGAAAGCCGAGAGTTAATCTGTGCAGAATTGATAAAAAGGTTGTTTGTAAATCTTTGGAAATGGATAGAAATGGGTAAAGCATATCATGGTGTTTGTGACTAGCAGTGCTCTTGTATGGGTATGACTATGGTTGAAAAGGAAACTCTTAGGTCATGTATATTACTGGAAGGAAAGCTAAAACCTGTAACATGGGACTGTACAAGACAGTAAAACCTCATGTAAAACATGAATATGAGTGATATTGTGTATATAAGACTGTTTTTACAAAATATAAATACAAATATACTAGAGAGAAGGAAAAGGAATAGCAGCTATGTATGCCAGGTGAGGCATAGAGAGATTGAGAGGTGATGAGTTTTGTTTGTTTGGTTTTTATTTATTACTATTGGAATAATGAAAGTGCTCTGGGAGTGATTGGGATGATGGGTGCACAAATGTGATTATACCAAATACCATTGATTGTACTCTTTGGATGGCTTTATGCTGTATTAATAAAATTTGGAAAAAAAAACATTCCCAATTTGAATCTTCACAAAGATAAATAGAAGGTATTTTCAAAGACTTCGGACAGATATCAAAGAATTCAAAATCTTAAATCATTTTGTTTCTTTCTAAGGTTGTTGCAACTTGATAAGTATTCTTATTCATTATGATCAGAAAAACAAAACATAATAGAAAACAAACATAGCATTTCTCTAATTCAATTATTTGCTCCTGGCTTTGTTTTGCCATGTTAAAATGAGCTTGAATTTAGTTTTTGGGAGCTGCTTCTGTTTAGATTTACTTTGATACATTCTGTTATTTTGTTTCTTTAAAATAATATATCTTCTTATTTCTTCCAGTATTTTATTTGCTAAGATTTAAAAATATATGTAATTTTTCTTTTCCAGAAAATCTGATTTTGGTAAATTTGGAAGGTATACATGTGTTCACATGTGTATTAGGGTTCTCTATGGAAACAGAATAGACAGGAGATATCTGTAAATAGTAAGAGATTTTATAAAATTGTCTCATGCAACTGTGGGGATCCACAAGTAGAAATTCCATAAGGCAGGCTGCAAGCCAGGGACTCTGATGAAGGTCCTTGATGAGTTCTCCAGGAGATATTATCTGTATGAAGTAGGGATGGGAATGCTCTCCCTAAATGCTGAAATAACCTCTCCTTTTAAGGCCTCCAATTGATTGGATGAGCCATCACTTATTGTGGACAGCAAACTCCTGAGTTGATTGTAAACATAATCATCCATTTGCGCAATCAATTCACTGATGATTAAAGTCCATGAAATGCACTTGTATTACAATTAGCCCCCTGCTTGCTTGACCAAACAACTGAGTACCATTACCTGGCCAAGTAGACACATTAGCCTAACCATCACATTCCACACCTTGTCAACATGGCAGCCATACATATCACCTTAAACTGTACTTAGTCTCTAAATAAAAACATTAACAGACATATATATATTTTTCACTGAACAATACTCAACTGTCCTGTTTACAACCAGAAATGCACTAAGTCTCTCCAGAATCCCTTAAACTTGACAACCTTAAATACTACGACATGAAACTAATACAACTTATGTCATATAATAAGATGAAAAGATAGAGAAACAAACAAAGATATTCATTTTATATACATATACATAGTCATAATGAAACAAGGAAGAAATATTCATGGCCATTTCAGTTCTCGTTTCTGTAACTGGTCATGTGTTCAAAGTTCATATTTATTACTACCCTTCTTCCACTACCCCTTCCATGTTTTCTTTTCTTTTTTTTTTTTTTTTTAAAGATTTACTTATTTATTTATTTATCCCCTCCCTGATGCTTGTGCTTGCTGTGTCCATTCCATTCGCTGTGTGTCCTCTCCATGTCTGCCTATCTCCCCCTTGCTGTGAGGTCATGCTGCATCAGCCCCTCGCGCCACGCGGGCGGGCCTGCCTTCACAAGGAGGCCCCGGGAAGCGAACCCGGGGCCTCACACACGGTAAACGGGGGCTCTATCTGTTGAGCCACACCCGCTTCCTGTTTTGAGGGCTTACTGCATCAGCCTACTAGGCTGCGCAGGCTGGCTTGCCCTCACAAGGAGGCCCCGGGAAGCGAACCCGGGGCCTCCCATATAGTAAACGGGGGCTCTATCAACTGAGCCACTCCCGCTTCCTCATTCCATGTTTTCTTTACCCTCAGCAAGCACCTCAGCTGGCCATAGTTCTTTGCATGGTGGGATGACCCAAACCTTCATTCCTGAAGATTCTGGGCCATTATTAATCCTGCCTGGATTTTGTTGTTGCAATTTTCTGTGACTTTAATCACAGGGCATGGCAGTACTAAGAGACACCTTGGGGAACTTCTGTATTCCAGGCAAACTCTTCTTTACCTCCACTGTGTAGTTGCAGTCCCAGTCACCCCAGTCAGTAAAGTAATTCCCCTCATAGCCTGTTGATTCAGAGGTATGAGGAGGCAAAGTGGTCAGATGGCAGTCTTAATTGCCAATTCAATAGAATCGTTCTATTCTTGTGTTTCCTGGTGGAAGCACTCCTTTAGGGACTAAGACCTGTAGACCAGCGGAGCTTAAGATTTCAGGCACAGGGAGCAATAATTTTCTGAGTGGATCCCTAGGGACAATAGTGAGTGATGCCATTACTATTTCCACCCCTTTATTCCTGGATCCATGAATCCTGGCTATGGGATAAACAGAACCATAGAGTAGATGCTAATTTAGAGCATACACAAGCTCCTGGAAAACAATGCCCCAGCCCTACAAGGTATTGCCTCCTAGGTAGCATAGTAATTGAGTTTTCAAAGGCAATTCCACCATTCTATCAATCCAGCTGCTTCAGGATGATAAGGGAACATGGTAAGATCAGTGAAAACCATGAGCATGTGCCCATTCCCACACATCATTTGCTGTGATGTTGGTTCCTTGATCAGAAGCAATGTTGTTTGGAATGCCATGGCAGTGGATAAGACATTCAGTAATTCAACAGATGGTAGATTTGGAAGAAGCATTGCATGGACAGAAGGCAAATCCATATCTAGAATATGTGTCTATTCCATTAGGACAAATTGCTGCTCCTTCTATGATGGAAGTGGTCCAATCTAATCAACCTTCTACCAGGTAGCAGGATGATCACCTTGGGGAATGGTGCTATATTGGGGGCTGAGTGTGGGTCTCTTCTGCTGGCAGATTGGG
The DNA here is from genome assembly GCA_029593785.1 of Cabassous unicinctus. Lineage (NCBI taxonomy): Eukaryota > Metazoa > Chordata > Mammalia > Cingulata > Chlamyphoridae > Cabassous > Cabassous unicinctus. Next base: position 25,221 of record JAQZBX010018404.1, on the reverse strand, counting down.
CAATCAGCAGTGACTGTAGCCAAGCCAGCCTTGGTGAGGGTAAGTCTATGTTGCTGAGCTCATGCATAATCTCCATCTTTACCACCATAGTCACTTTGTTCATGAGCCCATTAATGACAAGAGTAGCTGGGGAAAGAGGCTGACTGCTATCCACAGAATGGGTCATCTTATCCACTTGATTATTAAAGTCTTCCTATGCTGAAGTCACTCTCTGGTAAGCATTCACTTGGGAAACAAATATTTTCATGTTTTTTTCCCCTCTGAAAGGTCTATCTACATACCTCTTCCCCAGACCTCTTTGTCAAAAAATTTTCAATCATGTTTCTTCCAAGTCCCTGACCATCCAGCCAAACCACTAGAAACAGCTCACAAATCATTGTACAAATGCACCTCTGGCCATTTCTTCTTCCAAGTAAAATGAACAACCAGGTTGACTGCTTAAAGTTCTGCCTGTGGGAGGATTTCCCCTCACCACTGTCTTTCAGGGATGTCCCAGAAAAGGCTGCAGTGCTGCTGCTCTCCACTTTCAGGTGGTATCTGCATATCATGCAGAACCATCTGTAAACCAAGCCTGAGTTTTTCCTTCCTCATTCAAATGATTGTAAGGAACTCCCCAAGAGGATATAGCTGTGGGCTGTGAAAGAGAAGGTAATGTGGTGGGAGTGGTGGCCATGGAGATTTGGGCCACTTCCTCATGTTAATTACTTGTGTCTTCAGGACCCACTCAGTCCCTATCTCATATATACTACTTCCACTTCATGAAGATTTTTTATGGTTTGGCAGGTCAGACAATACCCAGCTCATGATAGGCAACTCAGGTCTCATGGTAACTTGATGGCCCATGGTTAAGCATTCAGTCTTTACTAAGACCCAGTAGTAGGCCAAAAGCTGTTTCTCAAAAGGAGAATAGTTATCTGCAAAGGATGGCAAGGCTTTGCTCCAAAGTCCTAAGGTCCAGCATTGTGATTCTCCTATAGAGGCCTGCCAAAGTCTCCAGACAGCATCTCTATTCGCTACTGACACTTCCAGCACCATTGGATCTGCTGGATCATATGACCTAAGTGGCAGTTCAGCTTTCACAGCAGCCTGGACCTGTTGCAGAGCCTCCACTTATTCTGGTCTCCACTCAAAACTAGCTGCTTCTGGTCACACAGTAAATGGTCAGTCGTAGCACACCCCAATGAGAAATATGTTGTCTCCAAAATCCAAAGAGGCCAACTAAGCATAGTGCTTCTTTTCTGGTCATAGGGGGGACCAGATGCAATAGCTTATCCTTCGCTTTTTAAAAAATCAATTTGATTAATACATATTAATAAAGCATACAATTCCTCCAAGGTGTACAATCAGTGGAATTTGCTATAATCACATAGTTGTGCATTCTTCACTTCATTATTTCAATAATTCAATAGTAAACAAATTATTTCATTATTTCAATAATAATAATAAACAAAAAACCCACAAAGAAACAAACAAGAAAATTCCTCACCTCTCAATCTTTCTATGCTTCCCCCACTGTACATAGCTGCTGTTTCCGGCTATTCGATCCAAAGTATATAATCAATGGCTTTTACTGTAATCACAATGTTGTACATTCATCATCTTAAAAATTCTAGAACAGTTTCATTACTCCAAAAAGAAAGACTCCAAACCTCTTAGCATTCCTTCCTCAGACCTACATAACAGCTAATCTTTCATCTTCATGAATTGATTCATATTTACATTTTATATAAATGGAATCATACAATATATAGTATTCTGTATCTGGTCTCTTTCACTTAGTATAATTTTTTTTGTCTGATATTAACATTGTACAGTATTAACTTACATTTGTTCAGCTTCAAGGAAAAATGGTCTTATATATACAATTCTACCCATATTCATATTTCACATAATATATTTATATTTCACATAATATTTTTAGTTCATAATAGGGCAATCATACAGTATTTGTCCTTTTCTGCCTGGCTTGCTTAACTCAACATAATATCCTCCAGGTTCATCCACTTTGTAATATGTTTCATGACTTCATTTCTCCTTACTGCTGAATAATATTCCATTGTGTATATACTCCACAATTTGTCCATTCATCAATTGATACACACCTGGGTTGTTTCCAACTTTTGGCTATCATGAATAATGCTGCTATGAACATCGGTGTGCAGATATCTATTTGTGTCACTGCTCTCAGTTGTTTTGGGTATATACCTAGCAATGGTATTGCAGGGTTCCATGGCAAGTCAAGTCTATATTCAACTTCTTTAGGAACTGCCAAACAGTCCTCCACACCGGCTGTGCCATTCTACATTCCCACCAACAGTGAATAAGCATTCCTGTCTCTTCACATCCTCTGCAACGCCCATTCTAATAGGTGTGAAATGATATCTCGTAGTTTTGATTTGCATTTCCCTAATCACTAGTGATGCTGAACATTTTTTCATGTGTTTCTTTGCCATTTGTATTTCTTCTTTTATCCGTCACTTTTGAAGTGATTGCTCAACATGCCCCACAACACTGGACACCTAGAAATTTCACCAAGGTAGAAAGCCCCTATATTTTTGTTGGATTTATCTCCCATCCTCTCCCATGCAAATGTCTTACCCATAAGCCTAGAGTTTTTGCTGCTTTTTGCCCACTAGGTCCAATAAGCATGATATCATCAATATAATGGACCATTACGTTGTCTTGTGAAAAGGAGAGATGATCATGTTCCCTGCAGACAATATTATGACATAGCACTGGAGAGTTTAAATACTGCTAAGGTAGGACAGTGAACGTATATTGTTGGCCTTGCTGGCTGAAAGCAGACTGTTTCTGGCAGTCCTTACTAATGACAATTGAGAAAAAAGCATTTGCTTTTTTGTTGATTTGCTCAAGCAATGATATCACATCTGGAAAAGCAGCTGCAATTAGAGTCACTACTTGGTTGTTTGCAATAATATACTGTCATCCTATAAGATCTATCTGTTTTCTGCACAGGCCAAATAAGAGAGTTGAATGGGGATGTGGTGAGAATCAGCACCCCTGCATCTTTCAAGTCCTTCATGGTGGCACTTATCTCTGCAATCCCTCCAGGAATCTGGTATTGCTTTTTTTTTCTTTTTCTTTCTTTTTTTTTTTTTTGGTATTGCTTTTGTTTTACTATTTTGCTAGGTAGGCCAGTTTTAGTGGCTTCAACTTGGCTTTCCCTACCATAAAAGCCCTCACTCCACAAGTCAGGGAACTAATGTGGGGATTCTGCCCATTGCTGAGTATGTCTACTCCAGTTATTCATTCTGGAAATGGGGAAATAAGCATAGAATAGATCCAGGGAAACACTAGACCTATTGTGAGATGGACCTGAGCTAAATGCTATCACCTGACCTCCATAAGCCCCTACTCTGGTACAACACAGTGATGCTTTTGGTCTCCTGGAAATGATGTCACTTCTGAGCCTGTGTCTAATAATCCCCAAAATTATTAAAGGAATAAATAAATAAAGGATAAAAGGAAAAATCTCTGATCATTTCCTTTTCCCCAATGCACAGTTACCCTGGTGAAAGTCCATAGGGCTCTCTGGGGAAACCTGGAGGAAGATTACCAGTATAAATTTTTGGCAGTGTAACAGGGTCCTTCCTCACAGGGACTGTTGCAGTTTGATATGGTTTATGAATTCTAAAAAATAGATATTGGATTATGTTTGTAAACTGGTCTGTACCTGGGTGTGAGTAAATTATGATTAGGGCTTTGAATGGGCCACCTCAGTAGGACGTTGAGTCCCTGCCTCCTTGGTGGAGGGGCAGACTCACAGATAAAACTACATGGCAGAGTAGAGGAGTTAGTTGGAGTTTTGAGATTGGAGTTTTGATGTTGGAGTTTTGGTTGGAGTTTTGAGCTGGACTTTTGAGCTGGATCCCAGGAAGTAAGGACACAGAGGAGCAGAGCAGCTGAGCATGAAGAGAATCAAGCCCTAGGGAGAAAGACAGAACTGGTCACCTGATAGTCTACAGCTGCCCTTGTGGAGAAAACAGAGGAGCTGAGCCTGGGGAAATGAGCCCCAGGAAGAAAGGAACCCAGGAAGCCTGAACCCTGGCAGACGTTTGTAGCCATCTTGTTCCAACACGTGACAATAAACTTTGATGAGGGAAGTAACTTATGCTTTATGGCCTGGTAACTGTAAGCTTCTACTCCAGATAAATACCCTTTATAAAAACCAACCAATTTCTGGTATTTTGCATCAGCACCCCTTTGGCCGACAAATACAGGGACCCAACTTTCTCCTCATTCAAGGGGCTCTAGGTCTGTAAACTGTCTCAAATCTGGGAATTGATTAAGGGGTCCTGACTCTGTTTCCATAATTCAAGTTAGGCTTTTGTTCACTTGACCTAAAGCTCTTCTGCTTATACAGATGAAGTAGCAATTTAGTAGACTGCACATCTATTTTACTGCTATGTATCCCATAATCTGTTAGCCAATGCTATAGGTCTATGTGACTCAGACTATTTTGATATTGTTGCTTTGAGTCTGCTTTTCATTGTTGTAGCCATTCCCCCCTTGCCTTTGTATTAAGTGCTGCCACTTGGCTTCTGCTAGCCTGGATCAAATCATCCCCATAGTGTTTAAGGATCCTGGTTCCATGACAGCAGCTCCCATGGTAATATCTGACCTACAGAGAAGAGTAACCACAAAGATCTTCAGGGAAGATGGAGGTAGTCTCACAAATTTATTCCTCACTGTCCTGGTGAAAGATTTCTTGGGAAGGGTGGGCAGGTCTTAGATGGTAAATCCATTCTAGCATTCCAATCTCCCTAAGCTTTTGGATCCCCCCCCATCTACAGTATACCAGGGCAATTCTGAAATCTTAACCTCAACAATGTCAGCCATCTTTTGGTCTATATTTCAGCCAGCCACTTGAACAATATGTTAGTGCTGTTTCTAACCCCGTGAGCTACATACAGCACTGAATTCAGAATGTCTGACCATATCAATAATTTCAGCCTGATCCAACTTTATATTCCTTCCATCATAATCCCATACCCTTAATATCTAGTCCCACAAATATTCCCCTGATTTCTGTCTTTATAAATTTGAAAAGTTATGCAGTTCTTTTGGAGTATAGCATACTTCCTCATAGATCACACTTTGTACTTCACCTTTGGGGGTTTGTTGTGACTTTAGTCTAGTTACAGGTCTAGAAGAAAAGAGGAGTGATGGGAGTAGGTAAGGAGAAGCATTAGAAGTGTCTTTCAAGTCAATTACCTCAGGGAAATCCATTGTACTTTCATCTGATGAGACAGGATTAATCTCTTCAGGTCATGGTTGGATGGCAGACTCCTTCAGGCAGGCTGGATGTTGGGTGGTTGTCTCCTCAGGGCATGGTGGATATTGGATAGTCTTCTACTCAGAGCAGGGAGAAGGTTGGGACTCATTGGGACAGGCTGGAATTTGGACAGTACCAGCTTGAGGTTGGGTGTTTGTCTTTTCAGGGCAGGGAAGAGGTCAGGTGACTGTCTCCTCAGAGCAGGTCATTACAGGTTTATATGGCAAAGTCCCAGAAGAATTTAGGTTTTCAATGTCCCTACTGCCATCATCATCAACTCATATGCCTCCATCCCATTCCTCAGGATTCTACTCCTTTCCAATCAATGCCCGCATTTTAATAGCACACACCCAACAAGGCTGAGATTTTAGCTTCTGTTGTAACTGCTACTCATACAATGAGACTCTGGGTCTGTTTTTCAGAGATCTCAGGTCTGTGGCTGCATGAAACAAGATTTTCTTTCAGAGCACACATAGAACCTTTCACATCATTCATGAGGTGCTTAAGTTGCAAATTTGAAGCCTTCAGCTCTTCTCTTTCTTTCATACCTGTTTCCAGTGTATTTAGGAACAGCCAGTAAACATCACTGTATCTTTTAACTCCACAAAACTCTGTTAAAGTGTTAAAAACACTCTCACTTAGACCCTTGCCTCTTATCAGCATGGAAGTTGTCATATCCAGTGGTGATAAATTATGTATCTCTATTGGCAACTCATGCCATGGACTCCCAGTGGCCTCTTGATTATTGGAAATGGAGTCATTAGTTCCCTTGAATCTAATCAGAGTAGAGAGCCATTTGCAAAAATCCCAGAACAAATTCAGAAATCCCATTTTTAAGATTCTTTCTCTCAAGAACTACTCCTGGTACCAACCTATATTAGTCAGGGTTCTCTAGGGAAACAGAACTGACAGAAGATGTCTGTAAATAGCATGCAAGTTTATAAAATTTTCTCATGTGACCATGGGGATGCACAAGTACAAATTCCATAGGTCATGCTGCAAGCCAGGGACTCTGATGAAGGTCCCTGATGAGTTCTCCAGGAGATGCTGGTTGTCTGAAGTAGAGATGAAAATTCTCTCCCTGAATACTGAAATCACTTCCCTTTTAAGGCCTTCAACTGATTGAATGAGGCATTGCTCATTGCTGACAGCAATCTCCTGAGTTGATTGTAGATGTAATCAGCCATCTATGCAATCAACTCACTGATAATTACAGTCCATGAATTGCACTTGTATTACAATAGCCCAGTTCTTGCTTGACAAAACAACTGGGCACCATGACCTGGCCAAGTTGACACGTTAGCCTAATTATCACAGCATGCAATGTCAGTAATTTTCTGACAGATAAAATCTTGCTTTCAGTTCTTTAACTCTCTTCAGTTCCCAAATTATACAAAAAAGGTACACTCTAGGCTTATAGTAGGAAAATATTAATCTGAATTTCAGCTCCAGGCCTTTCTAGTTATCTTAGTTTACTAGATAGCAACTGACTGCTTACAGTATCTATGAGCTTTAGAAGATTGGTTAAGAAAGCAGGTCAGAGCCAGACTCCTGATTTCAAGGATTGCCTTGGTATTCTCACCTGTACAGTGGGGATGATAACAATGCCACCACATAGGTTATAGGCATGAAGTGAATTGCTAAATGTAAAGCACCTGGCATGTAGTACATAACATTGTTGTGAGAATGAAAGGGAACTAAGTGAGAAGACAGTGGTATTAGCAATAATAACAGCTACATTTGAGACTCATTATGTGCCAGACCTTCTTTTACATCTATGAATTCATCCATTTCTTGTAACAACCTTATGAGGGAGGGTCAGTTATTATCCTCGTTATAAAGATGAGAACAATGAAGTTCAGAGAAAAGAAGTAACTTGAGCAAGGTCAAACAGTAAGTGGTAGAGTCTGTTTTCAAAACCATGAAATGTGATGAAAATCGATCTAGTGGATGAGTAAGTATTCAATAAATGTTTTACACTTTCTCTTGCTAAATTTTGAAATCTGCATGAAAAGTTTTTTATATCACAGTTATGTTTGCCATTGTCTTGAAAGCTCGATGCTGGAAGCATTTTTTTCCTCTCTCATCAGTTCTTTAGAAAAGTATAATGGTGTATTAGTCAGCCAAAGAGGTGCTGATGCAAAGTACCAGAAATCTGTTGGCTTTTATAAAGGGTATTTATTTGGGGTGGAAATTTACAGTCACAAGGTCATAAAGAGTAAGTTACTTCCCTCACCAAAGTCTGTTGCCACATGTTGGAGCAAGATGGCTGCTGGCCTCTGTGAGGGTTCAGCCTTCCTCTTCTTCTTAAGGCTCCCAGATTCTTCCTATCTCAGCTGTAGCTGAGAAAAAGCTCAGAAAAGCTGGCATAAAGCTTTTCTCTCTCTCCAGGGCTCGTTTGTTTCCAGACCCAGCTGCTTTTTTCTCTTCACAAGGTCAGCTGTAGACTATCAGGCTCATCTTTCTTCCAGGAGCCGTGTCTATGGAGCACTCTCTCTTCCTGTGTATCTGCTTCTGTGTGTCTGCTTCTGTGTGTCTTCTTCTGTGTTAGAGTCTGTTTTATCAGCTCAACAGAGCTAAGTCACACTCTAATCATGTGGTTGGATCAAAGCCCTAATTGTAACATAATTTAATCAGACATCTCAGCTGAATATAATAAAATCAAAGGGTTATCACACTCAAAGGAACAGACCAGTTTACAAACATAATCTATATTTCTTTTTGGAATTCATAAATAATATCAAACTGCCACACAGGGCTACATGATCTCTTTCAAATGTTGATCTATAGGACTACATATTTAAGGGTAAGATAACTTTCTACCTTCCTTTTACCTGTATCACAAATGAAATGCATATAGCATAATGGTTACAACCTGAACAGGGCCTGGGTTTGAACTTGGTTCTGCCCTTTTCCAGCTATGTAACCTTGGGCAATTGCTTCAGTAACTTTCTAAGTCTCAATTTCTTCATTCACAAAATAGGGGTGATAATAGTATTGGCCTCAGAACCTTTTAATAAGGAGTAAATCATGATGCATTCAAAGCCTTAACACAGTAACACAGATAATCTCTAAATAATTATCAAAAGAGGGGGAAAGAGTACTTTTTTCCTAAAATAGTTTTCTAACTCATACTTTCCTTATGGGAAGAGCCACAGTCCTAAAACCACTAGACTCCAGTAGGTGAGTCATTGATTCCTGCTACAGGTCTGGAAATAAATAGGTATTAACACTGAGTACCTAGCTAACTAGCCTCTTAATTTGAATATCATTTATCAGCTTTCTATATTTTATAGTGAGCTCTATGTTTCATATATCTTTCACCAATCTCCATAGGATGAATATGGAGATGCTTATTGTTTCAACATCTCTAGCCTATTATATAACTCTACTACCCTTATGGAAAATTCAGCTTTAGTGGTTAGTGTTCCTTAAGCCTGTTTTGTCCACAAAGATTTGATGCTAGAGATACAAAAGTGGAAAATATGAGCTTTGCCTAACAGACCAGAGCCACTGGTTTCACAACAGTGACAAACATTCTTTTCCTCGGAGAGTATCGGCTCTGCCTGATAGAGGATTACCTGATAGAGCCTCCCCCAATGCCTGTCCAGTATTCAGTGATTGACTCCATGGCAAATAGGATATACTGGAACACATCCACCCATCCTCCTTCACTCTCAATGACAGCTGAACAAGCCCCACATTTCTCACTCCAAATGACTGGCAATGCCGGCAGAGACTTGGAACAGTAGGCAGACAAAGAAAAACAGCTTAATTTCTCTCTGACTGGCTGCTTCTTTCCAAATATGACAGCTTTCTGACCAAATGGCTCATAGTTTAGTTGGTTAAAACTGAGGTAGAAACAGGGTGAAGAGTGACACCAAATGGTTAGATATATTAAGAAAAGGGGTTTATATCCCATCTCACATCAGAAAAGGTTGGAGTGGTTTACAAAGATAAATAAAATACAGCAAGATAACGGGAATTAAAAGTAGGTGGCATATAGGGTAGCAAAATGCTTTGTAAACTAAAATTGTCTACAGGACAGTGGATCAAAAAACTAAGCTAAATTGAGCCAGTAACTTGACTTTAGTCCTAGCTTTCTAGCAGTGCTAGGAAAAAAAGGAAAGCTGTTCAGTTTCAAACGAGAAGTACAATTCTTTCTGAATTGAAAATAAGAGATTTCTACTGAGAAACAATTAAATATCAATTAAAAAGTATGGACCTTGGAAATGTTTCACTTCTTACACTTTTCTTCATGTGTAACTTCATTTATGTCATGTTATCTTCTCCAAATCTAATTTTCTTAATGTTGGATTTCATCTGGTACTAGTGGATCTTACATAATCACAGTGTTTACTCAGGCCCTGCCCAATTAAAACCAGCCGTGTAGATCAGTTGTTTGTAAGAAAGTTTTGTTTTTAAAGAAAAGGCATACATGTTAAATAGAATGGAATTAAGAGATATGGACAGGGTACAACCTAGAAAAATAAAGATAAATGGTTACTAGGCAGTATATGGAAGCCAAAATGAAGAATGAAAAATGAGAAAGACAAGCAGGAATGGAAGGGAAAAAGATGGAGTGATCTAAATTATAGGAAGCAAAAAGAATGGCAAAGACTATCAGCTTATAAGTAACACAGGGGAAATGGAGGAAAAGGAGACCCATATGAAAGAGACAGGATATGGTGAAGAAAACAAATTGCCAAGTCAGGAAGAGAGGAAGTCAAAGAATGTTTTTAAAAGAACAGCTAGGGGTTTTAGCATACTTAAGGGTAAAAGTGCCAGAAAGTAAAGAAAATGTGGAAAGAAACAAGTAGTTGGCTTGTAATGGGCACTTAAGTGACACTTTTTAGGTTTTGGTTGCTGTTGAGATCGAAAAGAGATAGGGCAGTGGAAACAAGATTAGAATTTGTAGAGGAAAGGAAAACAGATAGAAATAAATTTCTTTCATGCTTTATGTTCTTTTCATAACATGAGTTAAAGGAATAATAAGAGAATTACTGGAATGATTGAAATGCTAGGAAGCAGGACCTCTGAGAAAAGATAAAATGAAATCCAATCTCTTCTCCAGAGAAGGGTAGATGAATAGTAATTAACGATGTTGTTTTAGAGGTTCACAAGACATGCTATTGGCCATTCCTGTGGCATCCACTTGACCATGCTGTTACAATGTCTGTTTACTATTTGACCATAAGGAAATGAAGATCTTGAAAACTCCTTCTTTCTCCACTTTGCTCACATCTCTATCACATTGGATATCAATTTTTTTAGGAGGTACCAGTGATTGAACCAGGGACCTTGTACATGCGAAGCCAGCACTCAACCACTGAACTACACCTGCTCCTCTGCTTATCAATTTCCTATTGACTTTTTTGACATGTGTATTTTCCCCACTAGAATGTGACATCTCCAGGACCAAGGACAGTGTCATATTTATTTTGTATATTCATGCCTAGCGCCAGTGAACTCTTCTTGTGTATTTATGCCCAGCCTTTTCCAGAAAGGATTTAACATGTTACTTGTTTTTTGTTGGGAGAACCTGTTTCTCTCACAGTCTTCACTATTTCATTTACAACAGTTAGTCATCCAATTGTTCAATCCAGTTCTCAAATTTATGAGTCATCCTTGATTCTTCTCTTTCTTTCCCTTTTCCCAGATTAATCCATCACCAAATCTTGCCAGCTCTCTTTTCAGTATAAATCTTGCATCACCACTTCTCACCACCTCACCACTACCATCCCTCCTGGGTTATGGTAACAGCTTCCCAATTGGTCTCTCTGCTTCCTTTCTTGCCCTCTTGAAGTTATTCTTTATAGATCAGCCAAAGTAAACTTGCAAACTCCTAAGTCAGTTCCTATTATTCCCCTGATTAAAATCTCCGGATGTCTTCCTGTCACTCTCAGAATGTGCCATACAATCTCCCTTTATTTTTTACCCTCTCCTCCCTGCTTACTAGGCTCCATCTACAATGGTATTCATATTGTGACTTGAAGAAGTCAAAGTCATTCCTAACCTTTAGCCTTGTTCTCCCTCTGCCTGGAATGCTCTTCCCCAAATCCTTACTTATCTAACCCCATTCCAATTATTCATTCTTAATTCCAATATTACTTTCTCAGAGGGGCATTTTTCCAAACTACTTTTTCTATAAGAATGCACATGGATTGCCCCACCCTGCTTTATTTTCTACATAGCACTTGTTACTCTCTGAAATTATTTATTTACTTATTTTCTGTCCCTCATCCCAAAATATAAACTCCCATAAAAGCATATACACTGCATATTCACCATTGTGGTCCCACATCCCCAAAATCCTGAACACATAGAAGGTACTCAATGGATGAATAAATGGTTATATTGGCCAATGAGGTCCCAGGTTCTGGGACTGATACTTTCCATTTATCATCTAAAAACATATCCTAGTTGTGTGCCTTGGATTTTTTTTTTTTACGTAAAATTACTATCATTATTATTTTAATAATGATGATATTAAAATAAATGACATGAAATTATAAATACCAAACCTTCTCAGCAAACTATGCTAGGCTAATGAAATGAATCAAAGGATTTTATAGATGAAAAGAATTTTAAGAAGTCACCTAGGGAGCGGATGTGACTCAAGCGGTTGAGCACCTGCTTCCCACATGGGAGGTCTCAGGTTCGGTCCCCGGTGCCTCCTAAAAACAAACAAAACCAAACAACAAGCAAACAAATGAAAAAACCAACTCAGGATTGCTGATGTGTCTCAGTGGTTGAGTGCCAGCTTCCCGCATATGAGGTCCTGGGCTCATGGCCTGGTGCCACTGGAAAAAAAAAAAAAAAGCCATCTAGGCCAATCTCTCACCTATTTCTTGAAATGTCTGTACCATCAGCCCCTCTTTATTGCTTCAGAGAAAGGGTACTACCTATCTTATGAGACAGTCTTTCTCCCTGTAACAGACTAGAGTTGCACGCTGAGCTAAAATATCCCTGTTTTTAAATTATATCTATAAGTCAAGAGCAAGAGTCACAAACTCAGATGCCTACAGTGTCCAGGTGAGTAACATAATTATGTGAAGTTGGACAGGAATAGTGGTTACTGTGGCAAACAAAGGAATCCTTAACTTGACTAAAAGAAGTGGCTACTATTCCATACCAGATGACTGTTGCTATGTGAGGTAGAAGGCCCAAAGTTGCAAAATGTTCTCATTTTTTCAAGAGAAGCTTGAGAAAACAGATACTTATATGACATGTCTCCATTTTAAATACCTCATATGACTGCATCAAAACCTGAAGACTGTTGGTTGATAAATCTCTAGTACAGCAACACAGAAAAGAAGCCTTTTCCCTCTTCTAGAAGACGGTCCAGAATTGAAAGATCTTAGTATATCTCCCCTAAATTTATTTTCTTCATCTGTAGCTTCTCAGCTACTTTAAACATTTCTTAATTATGCTATGGTTATTTACATTGCAAAAATCAAATGAGAAAATGGCTTTAAGAATTCACTGGATTAACTCAAATATTTAGGTCATACCTGAGTTAAAAGCAAACAAACAAAAACCTAAAATCAGTAGATAAAGGAATGATTACAAGGCAAACAGCACTGTGATAACATCTTTTCTTTTGGTATTTTGTCTTGTGGCATCTTGTCCAGACCACATTTCAATCCAACCATTTTACGTACCGTTAAAATTACTAGTTTCAAACTTCACACAGCACATCATGTACTTGAAGGAACCATCCTTGGTGAACCACATGTTACATGACATGTTTTAATACAGAAAAATTCAGGACATTGTTTTAACACAAATATTGTAGTTCACCCACATATATTCAGAACAGCAGCCTTGCCTGACCTCAAAAGGAAGCTTACTCTGTACTATATTGTAAGTAAGTAAAATATTATGCTTTGATCATCATCTTTTCCTTATTTCAGTCCTAATTCATTTATCTTTTTTAGAACTTCTTTTCCTGTCTGTGAATTAACAATGTGGTTTAAATGGAAGAAGACAAAAATTAGTAGAAAATAGTTACCACAAAACAAAATATTTGGAATTATAAAAATTTAAATAATGTTTTCAATAATAAACCATAGAGCTCTTCTAGCTTTTCTAAAGCATTATTTGCTATCATTTCTTAAACTACATTGAGGAAACCAAATTATTTTATGGCTGTAGTATATTGATTTGTGTCTCTTCCTACTTTCATCATATATACTGCTGATTCTTCTATGTGATCTCAATTCTAAATTCCCCCTGCATCACAGGGCCATAACCTAGTCTTTCTTTTATCACATCTTATAAAGCAGGCTCACTTCCTTTAGTTCATCATCTTCTTGTCTTCTAACCTTCAATGTTGAAATTATATTTCACAGCTGTAACAGGAATTAGGATATTTTTGTTATCCTTTTCTCACAAAGGATTGCCTTTAAAATTAGAATTCCTTCATTATGCTATTAACATTTATCAATAAATCCTCTCTTTCACTGAGCTTTTTTTTTTATTATTATTATATTACTGAAAGCATCTTTCTGGTCATCATCTCACAGTGTTGACCTCTCTTTTATTTGAGCCACCAAGAATAGTAGATTGTCCCAATTGCTTCACAAGGCCTGGACAGCATTTGGATTTTGAGGTAGTCCTAGATATTAACAGAGTTTCTTCAGGATTAGATGGGTTGAATGATGAAATTGTTATTTTTATAGGCCAAAATGGTTGAATGTCAGCAATTTCGCATGATTCAACTTAATAAATCTGAGAATAAAGTATAAGTAACAAATCAGAAGACTTATATGTTATTAGTAGAATGAAAAATTTTAACCTGGTTACATTTATTTCCACACTTTTCCACCAAATTATTTCTTAAATAAGATCTTAAATCAGGAAATTCAATTTAATATGTGATTGAAATATGTTGCTGCTTTGTATTAAATGGCAAATGAAATTGTTCAGATATTAACAGCTTATAAACAGACTTCAAAATATTATTAGAGAGAGGGAAAAAGAAAGAAAAAAGGAAGGAAGGAAGGAAGGAAGGAAGGAAGGAAGGAAGGAAGGAGAAAAAGGGAAAAATAAAGAAAATAAAAAGAATTATATTTCCATTTACAAAATGAATAAAACATGGGTACAAAATGCTTCTACTCTTTGTGAATAAAGTTTAAAACTAATAAAAACATAAGTAAAAATATATAAAATATATTTCAGATTAACCAAAATAAATTTTTATGGAGCATGCTACAAATAAATAAATATAAATCTATGACTAAGAAATATATACTTTTAAAAGTCATTACACTACAATGAGATATCATTTCACACCTATCAGAATGGCCAGTATTAAAAAGACAAAGAACTACAAGTGTTGGAGAGGATGTGGAGAGAAAGAAACACTTATTCACTGTTGGTGGGAATGCAGAATGGTACAATCACTGTGGAGGACTGTTTGGCAGTTCCTAAAGAAGTTGAATATAGACTTGCCACATGACCCTGCAATACCACTACTGGGTATATACCCAGAAGAACTGAGAGCAGTGACACGAACAGACATCTGCACACCAATGTTCATAGCAACATTATTCACCATTGCCAAAAGTTGGAAACAATCCAGGTGTCCATCAACAGAAGAAAGGATAAACAAACTGTGGTCTAGTCACACAATGGAATATTATGCAGCTGTAAGAAGAAATGAAGTCGTTAAGCATATGACAACATGGATGAACCTGGAGGACATTATGTTGAGTGAAGCAAGCCAGATACAAAAGGACAAATACTGTATGAATGCGTTACTATGAACCAATTATATTGTGTAACATATTGTTTGATTGAAAAAATTTTTATATGTATCCAGTACATTTAATTGAAAAATGTATATATTTACTCATCTGTGTTTACTTTTTCATTATTAATTGTTTATATTTTTAATTACTAAATGTACAAAATAAAGTTTAAAAAAAAGTCATTACAGCTTTGCTGTTTCAACATAGTTTTGACAATTTTTCTTGAATAGATAGAAATAGTATGGCTGGTCACTCAAAGATAAATTCTTACTGTGCCTTTGAGGATGGACCAAGCACTACAAGTAAGAGCAATTGTAATTTTCACACACTATCCCTGAAGTGTGACTTTGAAAGCTTACGTTGCTCCTCTCCAACAAAAGTGACTCAGCATTTATGGTTAATTATGAACACCCTAGCAACAACCTCTGTAATTGCTGGTAATATGGCTCCTAGATAACAAAATGGAGAATATAGTTCCACACAATATCAACATTTGTGATGGAGCCTAGTAGTACTTTCCTGTGCAAGTTCCATACAGCCAACACGTAAAGCCCTCTAATATTTAAGACCTGGTTCAAGCAGCCCTTAGCGCCCCTCCTCCTCCTCACACCTGTTTCTTAACTCCCTCATGCCGGAGAAATCTGTTTCCTCTTCTCCTCCGAACCTTTGATACACTTATTAAAAATCCTTCTCAGTAATAAAGTCTTTCTAGTTTAATTGCAACTGGTTTCAGGTACTTCAGTAACTATTCCCAACTTACTGTCCTTGAGTCAACCACCTTTCTAGTTTTCACACTTAGATAATTATCACCATGTGTACTTACGTATATGTATGTTTCTTTAACTTGTATTTTAAGTACTTTTATTTTAAATTGTATATTATGTCTTCTACATTCTTTGTAAACTCCCATAGCACCTCCCAAATCACATTTAAAATAACAATAATTGAATGAGTCTTTGCTAAATAAATATAAAAGACAGATTTTTTTTATCTTTAAGACATTCCATTATGTGGCACAATATTATTTATAAAATTACACAGGTAACTCTAGGATAATCCTAGAACTTTTCTAACAGAGTACTTAATAATCACTTTATAATTGTGTCTCAGACAAGTTGTGAAATAAGCTTTTCAATTCCAATGTCCACTCATACTTACCATTACATTCATATGTTAACTAGATGGGCACTTTTCCCACTTCCAAAATGAAAATAAAATTAAATCTTGAAAGTGAAAATATATTTTAATTTTTATAATTGTTTATCATCTTGGAGAGGTCAGCAAAAGACAAATAAGAAAAATCAACCCTGAAACATAATGTTCTTGCTGAGTTCTGTTTGATATGTCTTGATATAAAGCTACCCAAAGATAACCTTCAATTTAAACGTCATCTGCAACCCATCTGGGACTCTGACATATGGAACTTCCAAGACCTCAGTGGAATGTCTCTGTTCCCTATGGTAACTAGGACCATATGTGAAATTCTCCACTGACAAGCTAAGCAATATGAAAAGACAGAGATGTTTTTTATGCATTTCCATCAACAAACAAAACATTGTAAAAAACAAAGACATTGAAATAGCTATTACAGCCTCAGATTTAAGCAATGAAAAAACCACTGAGCATACAATGTAATTTGTTATAGCCTATGACTAATCATGACAGATGGTGCCAGATGGGGGGAAAATCCTTAATTACTGAAGATATATGTTGTAAGCTTATCAGCACTTTAAGCCACAGAATTTGATTAAAGTTAGCAATGTTGGCATATGGATGATTGCTTTGGGAGATGGAAACAAGTTTGTCCTTTGCTCATTTTGCAGTTGATAGTAGACTGTGAAAAGAAGTTGAAAGAAACAATAGCATACAATGTAGGACATGGGAATTAGATGAGTGTTGTCCAAAGTTTTCTGTGGGAATATATAAGACAGTCTCTTGGCATCCAAAAAGATGTAAACTTTTTATCTCACCAATTTTATTTTCTATTTTTTGTGGGTTTTTATATAATATTCATAATAATAATAGTACAATGACATAAATATACAGAAATATTTTTCTATTTGTGATATATGTTCCAAAATTCTCATTATGCACGTCTGTCAAGAAAACCTGGATTAGAATATAAACATATCAACATTTTGTAGATAGCAGACACTGTTACAAGTTCTTTGCTTGTAACAATTCATCTATTCCTCTTATCAACCCTATCTGATAAGTACTATGGTTATCCTCATTTTATGGGATAAGGATACTGAATCACAGAGAAGTGATAGAGTTGATTTGAAGCCACATAATCTGCTTATATTAGAATGATTTCATTATATAGGCTATGATACAATTAAATTTGATGCTCCTTGTAATTTTAATTAATTTCAGAGTCAAATGCAAAGAAACAGATTGCATAGTACTGGGCTCAAGATGGACTCTTCAGTCAAAAATTCCTTATTAATATATGGGGTGTGGATTCCTTTTGGAAGCAGTACTGTTGGCAAAGGAAGAATGCAGATGTTTTGATCATCTTAAAGATCTTCCTAGGCAGCAGGAATGTTTTCTACCCATCACTGCTTACCCGAGGTGACCAAAACCAGAAGGTATAAATGATGTACATGGAGAAAGAAGGGTGCACAATGGACGATGGCCATTTTCAACGGGTTACCTCTTAAATGAAAGGAGATGTGTTTCTAGTATGGTTATGCCACTTATTGTTTTGTGATTTTTGAACAAGTCATTTCTCTTCTCTTGGCCTCAATTTCTTCATTTGTAAAATGAAGGAAATAGAATGAATGATATATATGCAATGAACCTATGAGTCTCTAGCATTCTACGAAAGCTGAGAGCCAAAAGGAAATTTTACCATAGTGGAGGCAATTCTGCAGGATCCTAAACCACACAGCCTGACTGACATAATGTGGAACAGCACAGTTACTCAGGCAACTTAGGGGTAAAGCTAAGGAACCTAGTAGAAGAGAGTTAACAAGTTAATTAGGCTGTCTCTCCAGAGAGCTTCTGGCAAGAATTAGATTGTGATTAATTTGTGGTTGATTATCTCATTCTACCTAAGAAAATAATATTCTAAATTGTGATTAAAAATAACTTCACATACTTTAGATTGCAAGCAGTGCTTCTCAGGGTCCAGCGGGTATCAGGCCACTTCTATTTTTCCAGGTACCTGATGTTTGAAAAGAGAAATACTAAGACAAGTTTCAAAAATTGTGATAAACAGCTAGTATATTTAATGCAGAAAAACACAATGCAATATAATTAAGCTCTTCATAAGCTAATTATATTTCAAGAGAAAAGGTTAATATATGGCACACCTTAGGTCCGTGTTGTCTAGTAAAAAGCATAGGTGTAGGCTGTGTGACATATGCCTTCTTCAGTCATTTTCATTTAGCTGATGTGCAATGTCTTTTAAAGATAACAGCAAAAGTCTAAATATGAAGTCCTCTTTATATGCCCTTTCATAGGCCCCTGTAAGGGGCTATACCTGAAGGTAACCTCTAAGTGCTGCTGCAGGTAGAACCAGTTTAACCTTAGCCCACCACACATGGCCATCATTCAGAAATGAGCTCTTGAGTTGGAAAGAGCACTAGATAAGTACTTGGTTGAAATTTCCTGAAAGGAAGGACTTTTCCTCTGCATCACTTTTAAGGGCTTCTGCAACCAATCAACTACATCATCCTAAAATTGACTTCAGTAATGTCCCCTGGAGAACTTCAAATTCAGGGAGCACTTCATCTTTGAAGAATGAATTCATTGCAAACTATACCCTTAAGTAGTTGAACAAATTGCTCTTATGGTAGAAATATTTTAGAATATTCACTTCCACATTTGTAATTGTCTGCCATCTTTGCTTTTCTATAGCTGATGATGAGCTTTCTTTCTAAGAACAAGTAATTTATGATGTTTGTTGCTGGTTGAAAAACATTAAAACACATTGCAAGAATAGAGTAAGCCCTGTGTCCTTGTAGATTGTAGCTGGAAAACAACATCCTATTTATCTAATAATTGTATCAAGTATTTTAAATTTATGAGGAAAAAAGGAGGGGGCCTAACAGCCCCATTCCAAACTACTCAGGATTAAAATATCATCTAACCTAAGACTTTTTACTGTCTTCTCAAAATACGGTTTTGATATAATGCTAATGCCTAGAATTTTTCATAAATATAGAGGAGCTGACTCTTACCCAATGGTGGTGCAAAAATCAGTTTGTAAGGCAAAACTTGCCTATGGAGAAAATTACCCTTGACAACTCCTTTTACGTCACCTGTAAAATCTGAGAATCCACAGCTTTATGTACATAATCCTGTGGAGTATTTTTTAAGCCCGTTAAAGTTTAAGGTAAAAGAGCTAAACTAAAAGAAGGAACCAAATAAAAGTCTCTATACAGATAT
This sequence comes from Cabassous unicinctus, assembly GCA_029593785.1. Classification (NCBI taxonomy): domain Eukaryota; kingdom Metazoa; phylum Chordata; class Mammalia; order Cingulata; family Chlamyphoridae; genus Cabassous; species Cabassous unicinctus. The sequence continues at coordinate 5,775 of JAQZBX010018404.1, read as the reverse complement.
CTGAACATTCAAACTATTTTGCCTTTAAGATGACAATGAAATCCTTAGAAGGGGAAAAGGAATAAGTGGAAGATTCTACAAAGTATCCCTACTTGCCTTTGGGGTTTACTCCATTTTATTTAATATTAAGCCTTTCTTAATACGTATTAGTAGAATTGGTTGCTGTGAAAATTCCAATAACATAATGATTTATTTTTTTCTTTCATTTGACAAATAAGTATGGAAGGCCTGCTATCTGCTAGCACCTAACCCAATGGCCCTGCACATAGTAGGTACTCAGTAAATGCCAACTATTCACTGAGAAGTTGCGGAGGAAAACTTGGCCACCAATTTCCTCCCTTTGCCAGCTGGTATTTCTTACCATGGCCCTTTTGAACAGTTGGCACTCTGATGTCCACAGGTATATTAGATAAGACTGACGAGAGACTGATGGGCGCTTTAAAACAGGAGTTTCACAAGCAAATGTAGGGGCCGGGAAGGTAGAGTAAATGAGGAAAAAGGCCCACATGGAGACTGGGGTGAACTGAAGAGGCCACGTCTGCCTAAGAGGGCCTGCTGCTGGGCACTTAACTCCAGTGGAAGACTGTTTTATGAAAATGCCAGCCCAGTGTGACAGCAGATCTGCCTCCACCCATTTCCCCCCACCAAGGGCAAAGGGAAATCATGCTTTCTATGTAAAATGTCCCTATTTTTAAATGTTTCAACTAAGCGAAAAATAATAATTCCCCCAAACTTGGCCTTCCACAAAAATTGGTCTTCACTGTGTTCTGGTGTTATTAAGAAGGTGCTGGTGATCACTGAGACTTGACTACAGAGTCCTAGACAGAGCAAGGAGTCACGAGTTGGCTGTGACATTGTGAATGTGGGAGGTGGAAGACTGAGAGAATGGTGGCACCAGTTACAGACTCTCAAAAACTACGAAGTAACAGTTAAGGCAGCAATAGGAAAATGTGTTTCTTATTTGTAGATTGCAATGGAGTTCATCAATGTGTTCCCCATGGGGGCATTTTACTGTTGTCTGAAAAGTCTCAAAGCCAAAAGTCTCAAAAGTCACAGCTACCCAATTGAGAACTGAACTGATAAGAACAACATCTGTACCTACCCTGGAGGATGAAATTACAAGAGCTGCTAATCTCATGCTTCTGGGCACTGGCAAACCAGTAGCTGAAACTGATGAAACAGTCTCCTTGTCCCCTATTATTTCTCACTGAAGAATTTTATGGAAGTGTATTAAGTACATAAAGAGAGGCCAATAACAGGGTAGGAATTTTTCACTTATCCTGAAATACCCAGAACTCTTTCCATTTTTAAAACTAGAATACTTGACAAAAATTCTTTTGGCTTTGCTATTGAGATGTTCTTATAGCCCCAAGTAACAAGCTGTGGTTCAGATATGCTACATCCACAATTCATTCTTTACAAGTATACATTAAATTCTACTTGTGGATATAAATCAAGAAAACACCGTAAAGAAGAGTCCATAGTACAATCTAGACTGGCTTCTTCCTCTTTCCTCTTTTTACTTTTGCTAACTTTTATACTTGCTCTTCACTCCAACTAGGCTCATCTCAGCTTGCGAACTTTGCAGAGTAGGAATGCTTTTGGAAAGCCGACCTTCAAATATTTCCATGAGTCAGGTGGGTTATGTGGAATTTGGCCAGCTCTCATTATATCAAGAACTGCACGAGTGAACCCCAAGGAATGCCTCTCAGCATGCTGTCTATTCTGGAGCATGCCCAGGAGCAACTCTGTCCTGCCTGCTAACCTTTAAGGCCTAGTCTTTCATTCTCCCCAGTGGAGTTTTTCCACAGTGAGTTGCATGGAGGACCATGATTCAGAATGAAAATTATTTACAGTGAACAAGGAATTTTTCTATCTCAATATCAGGTACTCTAACCATTTTATCTTTTAAACAAAATTCTTTCTCCCACTATAATGGAATATTATACGTGAATCTTTGCAATATTAGTTTATGGAGCTCATGGCACTGAGAGATGTATAAGAAATTAGTTGGGCAACTTGAATCTCTTGCGTTTAAAGCATAAAACCATTCTGAATTGTCTGCCTTTCATTGCACTGATCAGGAAGATGGTGAAGTTATTTATAAGTAACCCCCAAATATGTTTTGCTTCTTATAAATATTTAAATGAATTCAGTTAAATGACCCTGTCATTATTAACTCCATGTAAACTATCTAGGGCAGCATTGTCCAATAAATTTTCTGCAATGATGGAAATGCCCTATATTTCCTCTGTCCAATGTGGCAGCCACTAGTATCAGATGGCTTTGAGCACTCAAAAGGTGGCCAGTGAAACTGAAGAACTGAATAATTAATTTTATTTAATTTTAGTTACTTTAAATAGAAATTCAATAAGTCTTATATATCTAGTAGCTACCACATTGGACAGTGCATGTCTCTAAGTGCAGCTACCTACATACTGCATCATCTTCATCTGGAAACTTGCTCAAAATGCAATTCTCGGGTCCCAACTCAGGACTACTGGATTAGAATCTGCATTTTAATAAGCTCCCCAGGCTATCTGTGTGTGCCTTAAAATTTGAGGAGTACTGACTTAGAAGAGTGGCTCTCAAATTTGGCTGTATCCTTGGTGATACTTGAAACCTTTTCAAGGGGTCCATGAGGTCAAACGATTTTCAAAACAATTCTAAAAAGCCATTGTATTTTTCACTGCATTGATGGTACAAAAGCAATGGGTGATAAAACTGCTGGCAACTTAGCATGAGTCAAAACCCTAGCACCAGTCGGAAGAAGTAGTCACTGGTATCTTCACTGTCACACATTGCAGGAAATAAAAGGCAGTTACCTTTAAGAATGTCCTTGATGAATCAGAAAAACTTATTATTTTTATTAAATCTTAACTGTTGAATATACATCTTTGTAATAATCTGTGGAAATAAATAATAGCATAAAGCATTACTGCTTCAAATGAAAGTACAATGGTGGTCTTTAGGAAAAGCACCTGTATGACTGTTTGAGTTACAAGCTAACTTAGTCTCTTTTCCAAGGAACCTTATTTGCTTGAAAGAATCACTGACAAACTATGGTTATTTATACATGGCTATTTGGCATACATTTTATTCAAAATGAATGAACTAAATCTGCCATTTCAGGGGAAAAAATTAATAGTATCTTCCTCCAATGATAACATTTAAGCTTTCAAATTAAAATTAAAATTTTAGAAAACTAGTATTTGCCACTAGTATCTTTATATCTTCCCACCATTGAAAGACTTTTTGATAAGATTGGTGGTGATATTAACAACTGTATTTAAAAGACCTGCATAACTCCTGGGAACAAATATTTTCAAAATTACCAATGTATAAATAAAAGATCTATTCAAAAAGCAAAAAAGACCAATGGATTCTATGTACAAGAAGTTTATTGGTATGGTTTCAGATTCAATGTTGTAAATAGCCATTAAGAACTACCTCACTTGTTAAGTTTTGATGTAGTATCAAATAAGAATACACATGATTGCTTGAAAAGGCTACTAATATACTCCTCTTTCCCAACTACATATCTGTGTGAGGACAAAACTTCTTCATATAGTTCAACCAAAGAATGTATCAGAATGCAGAAGTGGATATCTGAATCCCTGTCTTCTATTAAGCTGCATATCAAAGAAATTTGTGGGGAAAAAAAAAAGAAAGAAAGAAAAGAAAACCAATGACATTATTTTACAATTTTTTTTGTTTTGGAAATTATAATTACTTTTTGTAAAATATCTATTCTTCCATGTAATGCATTCATTGTTTTTTAAAGTAAACATTAATCTTTAAAAAATTTTTCAGTTTCAATTTCTAGTATGGCAAATATTGATAAATCTTACTCCCCAAAACAAAAGCTCTTTGCTGTTCTCAATAAATTTTGAAGATGTAAACCAACAAGTTTAGGTGCCGCTGGCTTACAGGATGCCTTGATAAGCTTGAAGAGGGTCATAAGTGTGAAGCAGCACTCCTCCCACCCCAAACCTGGGCATTAACTACTACCAAGGATTCAGAAGAAGGCAAAACACTTGGCATTCCTGAAAAGGACAAAGTGGGGTTTGTAGGGGATATTCCTGAATGGAGGGAGCAAAAAGGAGACATATAAGGAAACAAACGTGCATGAAGCCAGGGAATGGTGAAAGGAAGGCAGTAAAATGCTTCTAATCTCTTTCTGTAATCCTTCAATTTGAGGGAATTTTTCTAAAATTCAAGGAGTTCTTGGAACAAGTGGGTTTCTTGTGGAAATTGGTGATCTAGAATGAAGCAAAGACAGAAATGTGTGTTGGTTGACGGATGGTACAGGGAGCCCTCACTGACAACTATAACGCATGTGAAATCTTATTTCTAAAAAATACTGGAAATACTGACAACTAATGTTGTGTAGTTACAAAGAGAATATACCCCCAAATCACACACTCTTATACTCCATCATGTCTATTCATTTTCAATCTAGTGTTCAAAGATGAATAATTCTATGGTGATGTGTGGTTAGATATTTAATTATCAATAATAATGTGTTATGAAAATTGACTTAAAACATCACCCACAGAAGAACCTTGCTGGCCAATCTCACTACCATTCCACAGGGAAGTCCCGTCTTTTACCAGCTCCCATTCCTCCCCTAATCTGCCAAGTCCTTGCAACTAGATAGCACAGCATTATTAATGTAATGAACAACACTGAATTATATATTTGAGTGTGGTTAAAGGGGGAAATTTTAAATTGCATGTATGTTCCTAGAATAAAAATTTTTAAAAATAGGACTATACAACACAAATAGTGAACCTTATTGTAAAAGATGGACTATGGCTAATAGTACAATTATAAAAATGTTCTTTCATGAATTGTAACAAATATGTACCACACAAATTCAAGGTGTTAATAAAAAGGTAGTATATGGAAACTCTATATTTTATGTATGATTTTTCTGTAAACCTACAACTTCTCTAATAAAGAATCATTGGAGGATTGTGAAAAGATGGCAACAGACTAACAGGCAGAGCTGAATACTGCCACAAAAACAATGGAGAAAGAGCCAAAACCTCTCCAAGGGACCTGTTTTTGGGGTCAGCAGACCAGGACAGTGCTACACAATTCCCAGGAGGGTGAAGGACAGAGAGATGAAGAAGCTGAAATGACAAACGTGAGTTACCAAGCCCTTGTGGTGACCAAGAAGGGGTCCCATTCCCCACCCCCAAGATACCAAGCTTGGGTAAAACCCCAGGCTCACTGCAGCTAACTGAGAGGGGAACAGACATCTACCTTCCTGTCAGCAGTTTCAAGGGAAAAGGGCAGGGAGGTTGGGGTGCTTCTCTTCAGTGAATTTGGCCAGCAGAGCCTGCTTTTAATCTCCAATATGGAGATTCAACACAGGAACACAGGGAAGCCAAGATACAAACACCTCTGTAGAAAGTTGCACTTATGATCTGCTGGCCGGTCTGGAAATTGCATGCACAAAAACTGCTCTCCATGCTCTCTGTATCCAACCTCTGGAAGAAAATCCATGCCTCACTAATGAGTCCCTGACCCGGTTTTGAAAACTTAAACCAGGCAATTTTAAAGACTTAGAATAAGTGGAACCAAATATCAAAGAAGAGCTGTGAAAAAAAAAACAACAATAAACAATAAGCAAGAGAGAGAAATTGGCCATTAGAATAAATTCACCAACATATTCAGATGCCTAGACATCAGTGAAAAATTACAAGCCATACTAGCAAACAGGAAAAGATGGCCCAGCCAAAAGAACAAACCAAATACCTGAAGATA
>JAQZBX010018403.1:0-34665 GCA_029593785.1 Cabassous unicinctus | reverse complement strand
GTCACTAGCCTACTCGTGTTCATTCTGGTGATGTTATTGCTGTAGCCAATGCTGTAATGTGAATTTTGTCATTTCCATCAAGCCACCAATAGGTTTCATCTTGGCATTGCTGTGTCTTTAGCTGACCCAAGATTGGGGAAGGTGAATGTACAACTGGAAGCAGGACACTGGAGTCTCTGCCTGAGACACACGAGGGGTACAGTAAGAGCAGCCTCCTCAGATGGTCAATGCTGGAGGCCAAGGGAAGCAGCAAGGTCAAAAGGAGCAGGAGCAGGAAGTCTTCTCTCTGTGCCCTGACACCTCGGCTGCACCAGACCCCAGGTCCTATGGTTTTATCTGCCCCTGCCCACCTGGCCAAACTCTGCCTGGGGCAGGTACATCATACTAGGGCATCTGTGAATTTATACTAGTCCCCAAAGCATGTGACACACCTGCCTGAATCCTGTCTCACAGGCATTTCTGGGCAAGAGCACTTGACACTCCATCTTACCAGTACTCAATCCTGCCTAATCTGGAGACCCCCACAGCTTACAGGTGAATTCACTGAGCAGCAGGATCACACTGCCATTTGGAAACAGGGCAGCTCTCCGAACTTTTGTCCCTAGCTGTTAGTGTTTGCCAAGCACTGCCAATGCAACATACAAGAAATAGGTTGGCTTTTATTGGAATTTATTAGGGTTAAAACTTACCATTCTGAAGCTGTGAAAATATCCAAATAAAGGTATCCTCAAAACTGCTGTCTTAACAAGGGTTAGCTACAGCTGGATTACTGCCAAACAAAATGTTGGGTCTGCCTGGCTCTCCTTGCCTTCTCCTCCAAACACACTTTCTACCTGTTCTCAGCACTGGGCATCAGACACAATTGCTCACACCTCACCCTTATCCTCTGGCCTATATGTCTTCAGATTCAAGCTCCCCATGACTCCAGCTTCTGGCCTTTCCCTCAGCCTCTCAGATTTTCTGTGTCTCTCCACAGCTCTAGGAGATCCTGGAGCCCCCTCCCACATGTCACGGTAAACATGGCAGCACTCATTCTCTGTGTGTTCCACATATGTAGGACTTCAGTATAATGATTGTGGTCCATCGTGGTGGATGAAAACTACTCAGAGGCCCTTATCTAAACTGAAGCAATTTAACAAAAAGGGACCTAAACCGAAGGACCCTTATCTGAATCTAACCAAAATGGCCTACATACAAAAGGCTTATACACACAGCAATGGTTTAATAAGAACATACTTTTCTGGGGTTCACACAAGACTCAAATGAGGGCATTAAACCAGGACACAGGGATCAGGAGAGGCCTCTTAAGTCTGGGAGCAATGTGAACTCATAAAGCAGTGGGTGTATTTTGGGTGTGTCCATCATTGAGCAAAATGGGGTGCTGACCACCATTGCATTGGTCCCTAGAATGTTCCCAAAAAGAAATCAATATATGGTACTTTCTCCACAAAATCTTAGCTCAGGTGTGTAACTCAGAGAGGTGTGCCATTATTCACAGACCCGGAGTCAGAGTGCACAGAATTTGCCTGGGGTTTGGGGGGGCAGCAGCTCACTCTTAAACTGTAAGCCCCTAATATCTTCTCCAAAGAACTGATTACATTTACAACAGAATGTAGAAATTCAACCCTAAGAGAGCCTTCAAATGCAGTGGAGATCTTAGAGGGCCTGAGATTTAATTATTCTCAATCCTTCAGGAAGGAGTGAAAGAAACATTTTTACAGATGACTAAAAAGTAATAAGGTTTGCTAGCAGCAACTTACTTTAAAAGAAAAGTAAAAGAATATTCTTCAGGCAGAAAGAAAGTAATCACAGAATGTTCAAGATTCAGGATACATTGAGGAACAATATCTGTTAAATAAATTCATATATTTAATGCCTGTTTAATGGATAAAATAATGATATCCATGGCTTAAGACATCAATAAAGTGTTGAAATACACCACAAAATAATATATAGACTAAGAAGGGTAAATGGATATGTAGCAGTTTGATATCGTTATGAATTCCAAAGAGATATATCATTATCCTTGTAAACTGATTATTTAATCTGGGCATGATAAAGTAATGATAAGGGTGTTGAGCCCTGCCCCTTGGTGGATGGTCTCTCAAACATAAAAAGACATGGCAAAGGACAATCCTGGAGTAGTTTTTGATGTTGGAGTTCTGATGTGCAAGCACAGAAGGCCCCGGGGAAATGAGACAAGCCATTCACCTGACAGTTCACAGCTGGCCTTGTGGAGAGAGGCAAAGATTGGAGAGCCTCATAGTCTACAGTTGACATTGTGGAGGAAACAGAGGAGCTGAGCCCAGAGAGAAATGCAGCCCTGTGAAGGGAGGAAACCAAGAAGCCTGAACCCTGGCAAATGTCAGCAGCTCTCTTGCTCCAAGATGGGGTAACAGACTTTTGTGAAGAAGAAACTGATGCTTTATGGCCTGGTAACTGTAAGCTTGTACCACAAGTAAATACCCTTCATAAAGACCAACTGATTTCTGGCATTTTTTTCTATCAGCACCCCTTTGGCTGACTAATACAGGATATAAAATGTTTTCAAATATATTATTGGGCAAGTCAATAAATAGTAAATACAGATTTGGAAAGGCAAGCAAAAGTGTTATAAATTCCCTGGTAAACTTTAAAGAATATTAAGTAGTGCATCTCATCCAAATAAATAGAAGATGAAAAAAATTGAGCAAAAATAGTCCAAAACAAAGAATTCAGGGTTCTTTGTTTCCAATTTTGGCCTTTATTCTGGGTCCAACTTACTTGTGCATCTTTGGAAGCTGCACCTTTCTCATCCTTCAGAAGCCTGAAAGTTCCAGGGTTGATTTATGGGGTGTTGTTTGTCCCCAACATAAATCAAGTGCTGTATCCCTCCCCCATTTCCTAGTTATGAAGTCACCAAACTGGATTTGATGCTCATTTAAAGCAAGAAGAGCCTTGAATGATAGAACAAATAAAAAGGAGATATTATTGCACTTTCCAAATTGGATGATTAGATGATTGATATTGGATCTTTACTGTTTTCTAATGAATGAATTCAATGCTATAAATTTCCCTCTAAGCACTGCTTCTGCTGCACCTCACAAACTATGAAGAAGCATAGCACATTAAGAAGAAGAAAGTACCAAATAACAAAAGGCTTTTGAGTGAAGCTATATCCACTTCCACAGCAGTACGGACTGAACATGAAGGCAGAGAATGTAAGAAAGTTGGGAAAGTATTTTCTCTGGCTGCAAGCATTGTTTCCACAATATAACACTTCTATGAATGTAACTTCATTTTGAAGGAATTTACATCATGCTTACCTAAGCATGAGGGAATCTGTGTATGGAAAAAGAATGAAGACAATGAATTTTGGCAGTTTGCCCACATGGTAGTTCTCCCCTTTAAATGTAATGAGTGTGAAGATTTCTTGGAAATTAAACCTCATTGTTTTACCTGAGAATTAATCCTTCAGAGAAACCATTTGAATTTCATGAATTTGGGAAAGCTGGAGTCACATCAAACCATCATGCAGGAGTAAAACCCTGTGTATGTAAGGAATAAAGGAAATCCCTCAGCCAGGCATTTAATGTCAAAGAGTATGAAATATTCATACATTAGTTAGCAATGTAATGATCATTGGAATGCTGCCATCTGAAACAAATCCTCATGGAATTGAGAAAATTCAAACTAGAGAGAAACCACATGAGTGTCCGGAATGCAGTCTGCTCTTTACAGTCATTTTTTACTCCTCATTTTAAAGCCATACAGGGGAACAAGCATAGAAATGTAATATTTGTGGGGAAGTTTCAACCTGACAGAAAACCTCTTTATTCATTCAAAAATTCTTACTGAAGAGAAATCATATATATGTGGGAGAGCTTTAATTTAAATGTCAAATCTCAGATGCAAGAGATTTCCTACTGTAAAGACACCCTATTAAGTAAGGCATGTGAAAAAGCCTTTAGGTACAAATCATATCTCACAGAACTTGAAAAAAACACATAGTGGACAGAAGAAAATGAATATAAAGAATGCAGAGAAGCCTTTAGCCAAAACCTATAGTTCATTAAACATCAGAGCATTCATTCTGGAGAAAACCCTATATAGGCAATGAATGTGGAAAAGCCTTCAACCAGAAGGAAAACTCATTAACCATCTGAGAATACATGCTGGAGAGAAAGCCTATGAATGTGATGCATGTGGGAAAGCTTTCATTCAGAATTCAAGCCTCATTGCACCCCAGAGCATACCAAGTGGAGAGAAACCCTATATATGTAAGGAATGTAGGAAAGCCTTCAGTAGCAAATCAAATCTCACTGACCATGGGAAAATTCATACTGAAGGTAAACCCTGTATATGTAAGAAATGTCGAATAGCCATCAGCCAGAGGTAGTATCTCATTAAACATTACAACATTCATACTGGAGAGAAACCCTGTGAATGTAATGATTGTGAATCTCCAAAGAATCTCCACCTCCTGTCTGTGCACCTTGTTGCTAATCTTTTAAGGATATAGGTATGCCTGTGGAATTCAGAATGTCTTTCTCCTCTTGGAATAGTGCACTTGCAGTTTCTTCTGAGATCTGCTCCTCCCACATCTTCTTCCATACCCATCTGTGTTCAATTGTTATCACTAATTTATGCATCAGAACTCAAGATTTCTCTAAGTTTATGTAAAAGTGGGCTTTGCAATAATTTAAAATTATCCTAGATGTTTTCATTGGTTCTTCAATCCATTTCATTCTGAGTAAGCATTTAAAAAACTACTATTTTAAAAACAATGCAGCCCATTATTGTAGCATTTTATTATAATGAACACAAATGATTAATATTTTTATCAGATTCTTCACCTGATTATGATGTGGATATAAGTTTAACAGCCACTGAACTACAGTTGCCTTCTTTCTACTTCACTAAAATTTCCTTATTATTTTAAATCAGAAATGCTCCTTTCATATTAGACAATATACGTCTAATGTCATGTATTTTAAGAAGTTAGAAAATTTATTTATATTCTTAAGTTGTACTCCAATATTTTTCTCATATGTGTTAGGCTGTGGGAGAGATTAAATTGAGAATGCATGTATTTACAAACAGAAATGTGTACCCAAAAGAATTGGCCAAAAGTGATAATTCTGAGGGAGGAGTAATGGGGGTTGAGGCTAGAGAAGGAATTTTGGTGTTTTCCATAACAGACCTAAATTATTTTTATAATCTTTGAATGGATAATTTGGTTATAATTCAAAAGAAATTATGAAAATAGTACACAAAGAAATCATGCAAAGTGGTTGATTTGAACATATTGATTTATATCTGCAATATCACTGGGAGGAGACTTCCCCTCAACCTTTTCTAATATAGTCACCCATAAAGGAATATTACTCACTCCGCTCAGCCCCATCCCCATCTGCCTGGACTGGTGGAGGCCTCCTTCAGCAAGAGTTAGCATGGTGCCCGAAGGGCAGGTATACGACCATGTGAAGGCCACACTGCTCTCTACACATATCAAGTTAGAGGGCTGTTAGCACAACAGCAGAAGATGGACTTCCTGTTCCTTACTTCCGAGTGAAGACCTGCTAGAGTGATTCACATCGCTAACTGAGGCTGTGAGTGCTCCCTGTCCTCCTTTAGAGATTCAGAAACTATTATGATGGTTTTCATTGGGGCTCTAAGAGTTTTTTTCCCAAACAAGACATTCCCTGTCTAAATTGGGGGAACTGTGTTGAACACATGTTACATTCCACCTTCTTCAGTTTTTCATGAGATTATTCCCATCATGGTCCTCTGTTACTTTCTGGGATTGAAGAGGCCTGCATCATTTTCAACACTGTTAAAAATGTGTTGAAAATTTAATATTTAATTATTCTGAGAAATATGTGGCATCTGCACCCTCTGACATTTTCTGCAAACTGCACTATCTCACAACCTAACTTCTATTCTTGTCAGCCCTAGGTCCCAGGATTTTCTCAGATTCCTGTACTATTTATTAGGATCACTAACCTAACGGTGCTCATTCTGGTGATGTTATTGCTGTAGCCAATGCTGTAAAGTGAATTTTGACATTTCCTTCCTGACACCAACAGATTTCATCTTGGCATTGCTCTTTTTAAATTACCCCAAGATTGCAGAAGGCGAATGTAGAACTGGAAGCAGGAGACCTGAGTCTGTGCCTGAGACCCAGGAGGGATAGAGTAAGAGGAGTCTCCTCAGAGGGTCAGTGCTGGAGGCCAAGGGAAGCAGGGAAGTGCAAAAGGAGGAACAGAAAGACTCCTCTCTGTGCCCTGACTCCTCTGATGACCCCAGGTGCAAATCTTTTATCTCCCCGTGCCCACCTGACTAACCCCTGCTTGGGGCATGTACATCATACTGTGGCATCTGTGACTTTATACTAGTCCCCAAACCATGTGATATCCTGTCTGACACCCTGTCTTGCAGGCCTTGCTAGCAAAGAGCACTTTCCACTCCATCTTACCAGTACTCATTCCCACCTATTCTGGGGACACCCACAGTTTAAATGTGAATTCCTTCGGCAGGAGCACCACACTGCCATTTGGGAACAGGGCAGGTCTCCCACCCTGTGTCCTTGGCTGTTTGATTTTGCCAAGTGTTGCCAATGCAAAATACCAGATTATTTATTTTTATATGGTATTTATGCAAAACAACATAAATTATTTTTTTAATTTTTAATTTGAAAAATGATATATAGATATATATGCATATATGTACATTTTCTTACATAAATGTTATTTTTTCATGTATATTTTAAAAGATGCTTAGATTACATAAATGTTACACAAAAATTACATGGATTCCCATGGTCTGCACCTCCCATACCTCCCGTAACATCTCACATAAACCTCTTTCATTGGTTTGGCACATCACCTTCAAAGGATATGCACACCCTGGTGCTTTGCCAATAAGAAGAGACCACAGTTCATATCATAGGCCACACTCTTTCCCACACAGTTCTGCATGGTATATGCTGCTGAAAAATGGCCAATATCTGTCAACCCAACGTCACTTAGGAAAACCCCCAAGTCCTGAGAAAGCCCCAGGATTAAAATTGACCTTCCCCTCTGACCCCAAAAGCCTCTAGTGGCCACTGGATTCACCTCACTGTTATCATTTCTTCCATTGTTTGAATCCCAATATGTCTACAACTGAATACCGTTAAGTCCACTCTAGTCCATAGCTCTTCCCCCAAACCTGAGGGGACTGCAATGGTGATGTCCACTCCCTCTCCAAGTGAGAGTGGGCTTATATACCATGGATATGGTGGGTGGTATTATCCTGCCTTCAGGTGCAGTCTCTCTCCAATCACTGGGATGGCTCTTGTCCATTATCATCATCTCCTCACCAGGGGACTTGGGTGAGTCCATTGAGCTGTAGATTAGGAGTTGCAGCTCCACCGAGATTCAAGGCACAGCTGGCACATAGGTGGGCCAGAGACTCCAGTCTCTGGAAGTACACCTACAAATTCTAGCCTCACATATAGGATTGAATAGAAGGGACTGATGGACCATGTGCAGAGAGGACTTACTTGAGTCCAACTCTGTCACTTTCAGGAGCACAGATTCCAAAGTAGAGACCACTGATAAGGCATCACTCTCTGGGGCTTTCCCCCCTTATTTAGGACCTGGCTGTCTCCAGAGCTCTCAGGAGTCCCTCTGTGTGGGGTGATATCCACTTTGGTGTTCTATGAGATCCTACTGTGGTGTCTGTAAGTGTTAACTCTGGGATGACCTCCTGACTCTCTTTGAAGTCTCTTAGCCACATGAACTCATTTGTCTTTACCTTTTCCCCCTTTTCTTCAAGGTTTATTTTCCAGTCATGTTTCCATTTGTCACTTGGTATTAGTCCCTTGTTGCCAGGAGACACATCCCTGGGAATCATGTCCCACATTGGGGGCAAGGTAATGCATTCATATGCTGAGTTTGGCTTAGAGAGTGGCCACATTTGAGCAACAAGGAGCTCTCAGGTGGCAACCCTTAGGCACCACATAAGATTAAGCCATGTTTCAATTACAAGGGCATAGACTCATAAGGCTAGTCATCCATAACAAGAACCCAACAGTGGGCCATCCCGTTTTGCCAGACAATGCCCCTTCACTTGGGGGACTGTTGCTGCTCCCTTGGAGAATGTGGCAGAGCTCTCCAGACTGGGAATTCAGTATCCCCTCATTTATTGAGTGATTGTCTACCCACCGTGACCTTGCCTCATCCCTTGATCATTTGAACAAATTTATATGTCTTTCATGTATATTCAGATGAACTTACTCCATGAATCCCCACTCCCAGACACCCCCCATGAATGATCCTCTACAGACCCCATTGTAAGCCTTCTGTGAGAAAAAACTTCCTTGAAGATGAGTCCCATATAATAACCAAATACTGTTAATAGGAAAATGAAATAATAGTGGTAAGCTTAAATGCAAGAGATAAAATCAAGGGAATTCAGAAAAAAGGAACTAAAAATAAAATATAATTAATGGATTGGGACATTCAAAAAAAGAAAATGGGAAAAAGAATGGAAATTTTTTAAAAATAATAATTATTTTTTCTCCTTTTATCACTGCATTATCGGATGTCCAGTGTGTACCATGACACCTTCCCCTTCTCATTCCCCAGTGTCTCCCAAATTTTCATTTAATTTTCAAAGAACTTTTACATCACAGTAAAGTCACACATGGAATACTAGAGATTCCCATATACCCAAACTGCGTCCCCATTCACCACCACATATTAAAAACTTTTTTGTGTGTGTGGATGGTAGCATTTTTATAACTGTTATACAGATAGTGAAACATAGCTACAAAACATTGTCAATGGTTTACAGTATAGTTTACATTTTAGATGGTACAGCTTAATATTTTTTGATGATATTTACCATGTCCTGTGTCCATTACTGTAAGGTAATGAAGAACATTTCCCATGACCACTAAATACCCCATTTGATCTTTTCTGTTTCTTCCTTCCCATCCCCCTGGGGCATATGACTCTCTCCTTTCTTGGCACATAGGATGACAAGATTCATATTTACATGACCTGTGTATTCTAACTTGTCCATCCTAATCTCCCAACTGTTAACACTGCACCATCAACCCCAGTAATATCACTACTCACTTGTCCTATACTTCAATATGTATCTATACTCATCACTTTACCATAGATTATGTCCATACGGGTGTTGGATCACAACCTACCCTTCACTCTCTCCCTTGTTAACCTATCTTTCAAACAGTGGTTCTCAGAGACTGTTAACTTTCCTCAATTCAAATCAATGAGGTCATATCCAAATGTATTTGGAGAGGGAAGAGGCGCCGAATTTCCAAAGACATATCGAAAAAGATAAATGAAGTTGGAGGTATCACATTACCTGACTTTAGAACATACTACAAAGCTACGGTGATCAAAACTGCATGGTATTGGCACAAGGATAGACCTACTGACCAATGGAACCAAATTGAGAGCTCTGATATAGATCCTCACATATACAGTCACCTGATATTCAACAAGGCAACCAAGCCCTCTCAGTTGGGAGAGAATGGCCTCTTTAACAAGTGGTGCTTGGAAAACTGGATATCCATATCCAAAAGAATAAGAGAAGAATACCATTTCACACCTTATACAAAAATCAACTCAAGATGGATCAAAGATCTAACTATAAGAGCCAAAACCATAAAGACCTTGGAAGATAATGTAGGGAAGCAACTATAGGACCTTGTATTAGGAAAAGGTTTCATGAACTTCACAGCCATACCATGAGCAGCAAGAGAAAAAATAGATAATTGGGATCTCATCAAATTAAAAACTTCTGCATCAAAAATGATGTTATTAAGAAAATAAAAAGGCAGCCTACACACTGTCAGAAAATATTTGGCAACCATATGCCTCAAAGGGCCTAGTATCCTGCATATACATAGAAAATCTACACCATGAAAATATAAAGACAATCAACCCATTTCAAAAATGGGCAAGTGACCTGAAAAGACATTTCTTCAAGGAGGAAATACTACTGGCTAAATGCACATGAAAAAAATGCTTGACATTGCTACCTATTAGGGAAAGGCAAATCAAAACCAAAATGAGATAACATCTTACACCCATCAGAATGGCAGCCATTAAAAAAACAGAAGAATATAAGTGTTGGAGAGGATATGGAGGAATAGGAACCATCATCCACTGCTGGTGGGATTGTGGGATGTTCCAGCCATTGTGGAGGACAGTTTGGCAATAACTCAGAAAACTAACAATCGATCTTCCCTATGATCCAGCAATTCCACTACTGGGTATATACCCAGAAGAATTGAAAGCAAAGACACGAACAGATATATGCACACCAATGTTCATTGCAGCATTGTTCACAGTTGCCAAAAGTTGAAATCAGCTCCGGTGCCCATCAACAGATGAATGGATAAGCAAAATGTGGTATATACATACAATGGAATATTACTCAGCTGTTAAAAGGAATAAAGTGCTAACACATGGAATAACATGGATGAATCTTGAAGACTTTATGTTGAGTGAAGCTAGACAGGCACTGAAAGATGAACATAAATTATTTTTATACTCTTTGCACGGATAATTTAGTTATAATTTAAAAGAAATAATGAAAATAGTACACAATGAAATCATACTAAGTGTTTGATTTGAAGATATTGATTTGTATCTGCAACATTATTGTGGGAGGCACTTCCCCTCACCCTTTTCATATAAAGTCACACATTAAGGAAACGTGCTCACACCCCTCGGCCCCCTCCCCAGCTTCCTGGATGGGTGGAGGCCTCCCTCAAGAAGAGTGAGCATGGAACAAGAGGAGCATGAACGTGACCATGTTAAAGCCACACTGCTCTTTACCTGTGTCCACTTAGAGGGCTGTTAGCACCACGGGAGAAGAAGGACTTCCTGCTGCTTACACCTAATGAAGACCCACTAGAGTGACTCACATCACTAACTGAGGCTGTGAGTGCTGAGCAGGGCTTTCTCCCTGTCCTCCTTTGCAGATCCAGAACCTATTTTAATGGTTTTCATTGGGGTTCAGAGAGATTGGTTCCCAAACAGGACATTCCCTCTCTGGCTTGGAGTACTGCAGTGAACACGTGTTACATTCCTACTTCTTCAGTTGTTCATAGGCTTCTTCCCATCCAACACCTCCATTCATTGCTGGGAATGAAGTGGGCTGCATCATTTCCAATGCTCTTAAAAATGTGTTAAAAATTTAATATTTAATTAGTCTGAGAAATAACTGGCATCTGCACAATCTCAGGTTTTCTGCAAACATTGCACTATCTCACAACCACACTTCTATTCTTGTTAGCCCTAGGTCAGAGGATGTTCTGGGATTCCCTTACTATGTCTTAGGGTCACTGGCCTAATGTTGCTCATTCTGGTGATGTTATTGCTGTAGCCAATAGTGTAATGTGAATTTTGACATTTCCTTCCTGACACCAATATGTTTCATATTGGCATTGCTCTTTCATTAGCTGCTCCAAGATTGGAGAAGGGGAATGTAGAACTGGGAGCAGGAGACCCGGCTCTGTGCCTGAGATCTAAGAGGGGTAGAGTAAGAGCAGCCTCCACAGAGGGTCAATGCTGGAAGCCAAGGGAAGGAGGGAAGGGCAAAAGGAGCAGGAACAGGAAGACTCCTCTCTCTGCCCTGACTCTCTGTGGCACCAGACCCCAGGTCGCATGCATTTATCTGCTCCTGTCCACCTGGCCAAACTCTGCCTGAGGCAGGTACATCATACTTGGGCATCTGTTACTTGATACTAGTCCCCAAACCATGTGAATCTCCTGCCTGACTCCTTGTCTTGCAGGACTGGCTTGCCAAGAGCACTTCCCCCTCTTTCTTACCAGCATTCATTCCTACATAGTCTCAAGACACCCAGAGTTTACAGGTGAATTCACTGGGCAGCAGCATCACACTGCCATTAGGGAAGAGGGCAGCTCTCCAACCCTGTGTCCCTAGCTGTTTTAGTTTGCCAAGTATTGCCAATGGAAATTACCAGAAAAAGGATGGCTTTAATTGGAATTTATTAGCATTAAAGCTTACCATTCTGAGGCTCTGAAAATGTCCAAATCAAGTCATCCTCAAAAAATTCTGTCTTACACAAGTCAGCTGCTGCTGGACTCCTGCCAAGGAAAAATGTTGGGCCTGTCTCTGTCTCTCTTCCATCTCCTCCAAAGTCACTTTATCCCTGAGCTCAGCAGTGGGCCATCAAACACAATTGCTCACACCTCCTCCCTTCTATTCTGGCCTGGATGTCTTCATCTTCAAGCTGTTCCAAGACTCCAGCCTCTGGCCTCTCCTTCAGCCTCTCTGGGTTTCTTGGTCTCTTCACAGTTGTAGGAGTTCCTGGAATCCTCTCCCACATGGCAGGGTAAACATGGCAGCACTCTTTCTCTGTGTGTTCCCTGTATGTAGGACATCAGCACAATGTTTGTGGTCCATCCTGGTCCCTGAAATCTAATCAGAGGACCTTAACTACAATAAAGGAATCAAATAAAAAGTGACCTAATTGAAAGGCCACTTATCTGACTGTAACCAAAATGTCCTACATACTCAAGGTTTAAACACACAGCAATTGAGTAGTAAGAGGGTAATTTTCCATTGTCCACACAAGACTCAAATAAGGGCATTAATCCAGGGAACAAGGATTAAGAGGGGTGTCCTAAATCTGGGAGAAATTGGAACTCATGAAGCAGTGGCTGTAGTTTGGGTGTGGCCATCATTGGGCAAAATGGGGTACTGAACACGGCTGTACTTGTCCCCAGAACGGTCCCAAGAAGAGGTCAATATACTGTTTTTCTCCATGAAATCTTTGATCCAAAATCAGGTGTGTAACTCAGAAAGGTGTGCCATTATTCCCATCCCCAGAGCCAGAGCGCACAGATTTTGCCTGGGGGTAGGGGCGGCAGGAGCAGGCAATAAAACTGAAAGCCCCTAATTTCTTCTCCAAAGAACTGATTACATTTAAACAGAAAGGAGAAATTCCACCCTAAGGGTACTCTCAAGAGCAGTGTAGTTCCTAGAGGGCCTGAGATTTAATTCATCTCAATCCTTCAGGAAGAATTGAAAGAAATAATTTTACAGATGAGTAAAAACTAAAAAAGTTTGCTAGCAGCAACTCACTATAAAAGAATTGTAAAAGAATATTCTTCAGGCAGAAAAAAAAACAATCTGCAAAGTGTCAAGATTCAGGGTAGATTGAAGAACAATATCTGTTAATTAAATTCATATATCTAAATGACTATTGAATGGGTAAAGTAATAATGATATCCGTGGCCTAGGACATTAATAATGTGTTAAAACACACCATAAAATAATATATACCATAAGATGGGTAAATATATGTAGCAGTTTGATATCGTTATGATTTCCAAAAAGAGATATGGGATGATGCTTGTAAACCGGTCTGTTAATCTGGGCATGATTAAGTTAAGATAAGCATGTTGACTGGGCCACAGTCAGTAGGGCACTGAGCCACGGCACTTGGTGGGTGGCATCTCAAACATAAAAAGACTGGCAAAGGACAGAGTTGGGGTAGTTTTTGATGTTGGAGTGCTGATGAGCAATGACAGAAGACCCCAGGGAAAAGAGACAGGCCATGCACCTGACAGTTCACAGCTGGCCTTGTGGAGAGAGGCAAAGCTTAGAGATCCTCATAGTCTACAGCTGACATTGTGGAGGAAACAGAGGAGCTGAGCCCAGAGAGAAATGCAGGCCCATGAAGGGAGGAACCCAGGAAGCCAGAATCCTGGCAAATGTCGGCAGCTGTCTTGCTCCAAGAAGGGGTATTAGATTTTGGTGAAGGAAGAAACGTATGCTTTATGGCCTAGTAACTGTAAGCTTCTACCCCAAATAAATACCCTTTATAAAGACCAACCGATTTCTGGTATTTTGCATCAGCACCCCTTTGGCTGACTAATAGATTATATAATATGTTTTAAAACACATTATTTGGCAAGTCAATAACAAATAATAAGTGCAGATTTGTAAAGGCAAGCAAAAATGTTACAATTTCCTCAGAAAACATTAAAGAATATTAAATAGTGCATCTCATCCAAATACTTAGAAGGAAAAAAATGAAGAAAAATAGTGAGTCCAAGACAAAGTGTTCAGGATTTCCTGGGTTACCATTTTGGCCCTTGATTTGGGACCACCTTACTCATGTAGGTTTGGAAGCTGTACCTTGCTTGTCCTTCAGAAGACTGAGGGTTCCTTGGTTGGGGTGTTGTTTTGTCCCCATCATAATTTAAGTGCTGTATCAATTCCCAAATTCCTAGTTATGAAGTCACCAAAATGGATGTGATGCTTATTTTAAGCAAGAAGAGCCATGAATGATAGAACAAATAAAAAGGAGATATTGTTGTACTTCCCAAATTGGACACTTAGGTGATGATATTGGATCTTTCCATTTTTCTAATGGATGAATTCAATGCTATAAATTTCCCACTAAGTACTGCTTTTGCTGCACCCCACAAACTATGAAGACATCCAGGACATTGAGAAGCAGAAAGAACCACATAACAAAAGGCTTGTGAATGAAGCTATATCCACTTCCACAACTGTGCAGACTGAAGATGAAGGCAGAGAATGTAAGAAAGTTGGGAAAATATTTTCTCTGACCACAAGCACTGTTTTCTCAAAATAACACTTCTATGAATGTAACTTCACTTTGAAGGAATTTGCATTATGCTTACATAAGCTTGAGTGAATCTATTTAAGGAAAAAGAATGAACACAAAGAGTTATGCCAGTTTGCCCCACATGGTAGTCCCCCCCATTAAGTGAAATGAGTGTGAAGTTTTCTTGGAAATTCAACCTCATGAGACACCTGAGAATTAATCTTTCAGAGAAACCATTTGGGATTTGAAGAACTTGGGAAAGCTAGAGTCACATCAAAGAAACATGCAGGAGGAAAATCCTGTGCATGTATGGAATATTGGAAATAATTCAGCCAGTCATTAAATCTCATTGAGGAAGAAATATTCATATATTAGTTATATTGTAATGAACATGGGAATGCTTCCATTTGAAAGGAAACCTCCTGGAACATGAGAAAATTCAAACTAGAGAGAAACCATATGAGTGTCCTGAAAGTAGTCTGCTTTTTACAGTCATTTTTTACTCATTTTAAAAGCCATACAGGGGAACAAGCATAGAAATGTAATACATGTGGGGAAATTATCAATGTGACAGAAAACATCCTTATTCATCAGAAAATTCTTACTGAAGAGAAATCATATATAGGTGGTAGAGTTTAATTCAAATGTCAAATCTCAGATAAAAGGGATTTCCTACTGCAAAGAACCCAATGCATGTAAGGCATGTGAAAAAGACTTTAGCTAAAAATCATATATCACAGAACATGAAAAAAATTAGTGGACAGAAGCAAAATGAATGTAAAGAATGCAGAGAAGACTTCAGCCAAAAGCAATAGTTCATTAAATATCAGAGCGTTCATTAAAGCCTTCAACCAGAAGGAAAACCTCATTAACCAACTGAGAATACATATGGGAGAGAAACCCTGAGAATGTGATGGCTGTTGGAAAGCTTTCATTCAGAAATCAAGCCTCATTGCACACCAGAGAAGACAAACTGGAGAGAAACCCTATATATGTAAGGAATGTAGGAAAGCCTTCAGTAGGAGATCAAATCTCACTGACAAAGAGAAAATTCATAGTGGAGGGAATCCCTATATATGTAAGGAATGTGGAATAGCCTTCAGCCAGAGGCAGTATCTCATTAAACATTACAACATTCATAGTGGAGAGAAACCCTGTGAATGTAATGAATGTGAATCTCCAAAGAATCTCCACCTCCTGTCTGTGTAAATTATTGCCAATCTTTTAAGGAACAGACTGTGACTGTGCAATTCAGGATGTCTTTCTCCTCTTGGAAAAGTGCACTTGTAGTTTCTTCTTATATCTGTTCCTCCCACATATTTTTCCACAATCATCTGTGTTCAATTTGTTACCACTAATTTATGCTTCAGAACTTGAGATTTCTCTTAGTTTATGTAAAGATGGGCTTTCCACTTATTTCAAATTATCCTGGCTGTTTTCACTGGTTCTTCAATTCATTACATTCTGGGTAAGCATTTAAAAAATAACCATTTAAAAAATAATGCTGCCCATTGTTGTAGCATTTTCTAATAAGGCACCCCAACCATTTATATGTTTTCACATTCTTCACTGATTCTGATGTGGATTCAAGTTTAACAGCCACTGAACTACAGTGGCCTGCTTTCTACTTCACTCCAATTTTCCTTATTATTTTAAATCAGAAATGATCCTTTCATCATTAGATGCTATACTCCTAATCTCAAGTATTTTAAGAAGTTGGAGAGTTTATTTATATTCTGAAGTTGTACTCCAAGAATTTTCTCATATATGTTAGGATGTGGGAGAGATGAAATTACAGAATGCATGTACTTAAATACAGAAATATGTACCCAAAAGACTCTGCCAATGCAGATAATTCTGAGGAAGGTGGAATGGGGTTTGAGGGTAGAGAAGGAATTTTGCTGTTTGCCATAACAGACATAAATTATTTTTATACTCTTTGCACAGATAATTTGGTTATAATTTAAAAGAAATTTTGTAAATAGTACACAATGAAATCACACAAAGTGGTTGATTTGCTGATATTGGTTTGTATCTGCAACATCACGGGTGGGGCACTTCCCGCCACACTTCGCAAATACAGTTGCCCCAAAAGGAGAAGTGCTCACTCCCCACGGCCCCCTCCCCAGCTGCCTGGACTGGTGGAGGCCTCCCTCAGTAAGAGTGAGCATGAAGCACCAGGAGCATGGACAGGACCCTCTGAAGGCCACACTGCTCTCTACACATGTCCCGTTAGAGGGCTGTTAGCACCACGGGAGAAGACGCACTTGCTGTTGCTTACTCCCCAGTGAAGATGCGCTATAGTGACTCACATCAATTTCTGAGGCTGTGAGTGCTGAGCAGGCCTTTCTCTCTGTCCTCCTTTGTGCATCCAGAACCTAGGATGATAGTTTTCATTGGGGTTCTGAGAGTTTGTTTCCCAAACAGGACATTCACTTTCTGGCTTGGGGGAACAGCAGTGAACACGTGTTACATTCCAGCTTCTTCAGTTGTTAATCAACTTCTTCCCATCCAACCCCTCCATTGTCTTCTGGATTGAAGAGGCCTGCGTCATTTTCAACACTGTTAAAAATGTGCTGAAAAGTTAATCTTTGATTAGTCTGATAAAAACCTGGCATCTCCACCATCTGAGGTTTTCTGCAAACACTGCACTATCTCACAACCTCACTTCAATTTTTGTCAGCCCTAGATCCCAGGACATTCTAGGATTCCCATACTATTTCTTAGTGTCACTGGCCTAATGCTGTTCATTCTGGTGATATTATTGATGTAGCCAATCCTATAATGTGAATTTTAACATTTCCTTCCTGACACCCACAGGTTTCTTCTAGGCATTTCTCTTTCTTTAGCTGCCACAAGATTGGAGAAGGTGAATGTACAACTGGAAGCAGGAGACCAGAGTCTGTGCCTAAAACCCAGGAGGGGTACAGTAAGAGCAGCTTCCTCAGATGGTCAATGCTGGGGGCGAAGTTAAGAAGGGAAGGGAAAAAGGACCAGGAAGTCTCCTCTCTGTGCCTTGACTCCTCTGCAGCACAAGACCCTAAGTCCCATGCATTTATCTGCCCCTGACCACTTGGCCAAACCCTGCCTGAGACAGGTACATCATACTGGGGCATCTGGGACTTGATACTAGTCCCCAAACAATGTGATTCTCCTGCCTGACTCCCTGTCTTGCAGGCCTGGCTGGCCAATAGCACTTCCCACTCTGTCTTACCAGTACTCATTCCTACCTAGTCTCAAGACACCCACAGTTTACAGGTGAATTCACTGGGCAGCAGCATCACACTGCCATTTGGGAATAGGGCAGCACTCCAACCCTGTTTCCCAAGCTGGTTGAGATTGCAAGCACTGCCAATGCAAATTACCTGAAATAGGTGGGCTTTAATTTGCATTTATTAGCATTAAAGCTTGCATTTCTGAGGCTGTGAAAAAGTCCAAATCAATGCATCCTCAAAAATGCTGTCTTAACATGGGTCAGCTGCTGCTGGACTCCTGCCAAGGAAAAATGTTGGGCCTGTCCCTGTCTCTCTTCCATCTCCTCCAAACTCATTTCTCCCTGAGCGCAGCAGTGGGTCATCAAATGCAATTGCTCACACCTCTCCCTTCTCCTCTGGCCTGGATGTCTTCAGGTTCAAGCTGCTCCAAGACTCCAGCCTCTGGCATCTCCCTCAGCCTCTCTGGGTTTCTGGGTCTCTCCACAGTTGTAGAAGATCCTGGAGCCCTCTCCCACATTGCTGGGTAAACATGGCAACCCTCTTTCTCTGTGTGTTCCAGGTATGTAGGACTTCACCACAAAGACTGTGGTCCATCCTGGTCCATGAAATCTAATCAGAGGTCCTTAACTAAACTAAAGCAATCTAACAAAAAGTGACCTAATTGAAAGGTGCCTTATCTGTCTGTAACCAAAATGTCCTACATACTAAAGGTTTACACACACAGCAATTGTTTAGTAAGAACATAATTTTCCAGTGTCCACACAAGACTCAAACGAGGGCATTAACCCAGGGCACAGGGATCAAGAGGAGTCTCCTAAGTCTCAGTGAAATGGGAAATCATGAAGCAGTGGCTGTAGTTTGGGTGTGGCCATCATTGGGTAAAATGGGGTGCTGACCACCATTGTATTGTCCGCAGAATCGTCCCAAGAAGAGGTCAATATGCTGTGCTTTCTCCACCAAATCTTAGATTCAAAATCTGTTGTGTAACTCAAAGAGGTTTGACATTATTCCCATTCTCAGAGCCAGAGTGCACAGATTTTCCTGGGGGGTATGGGGGTAGGAAGCAGGCAGTAAAACTGAAAGCCCCTAATTTCTTCTCCAAAGAACTGATTACATTGACAACAGAAAGAGGAATTTCAAGCCTAATTGTCCTCTCAAGAGCAGTGGAGATCCTAGAGGGCCTGAGATTTAATTCATCTCAATCCTTCAGGAAGAAGTGAAAGAAATACTTTTACAGATGAGTAAAAACTAATAAAGTTTGCTAGCAGCAACTCACTTTAAAAGAAATGTAAAGGAATATTCTTCAGTGAGAAAGAAAATAATCTCAGAAGGTTCAAATTTCAGGATAGATCGAAGAACAATATCTAATTAAATTCAAATATCTAAATGACTATTGAATGGATAAAGTAATAATGACTCCCATGGCCAAGGACATCAATAAAGTGTTAAGAACACACCACAAAATAAGATATAGCATAAAATGTGTAAATGGATGTGTAGCAGTAGGATATTGTTATGAATTCCAAAAAGTGATATGGGATTATCCTTGTAAACTGGTCTGTTAATCTGGGCATGATTAAGTTATGATAAGGGCATTGACTGGGCCACAGTTGGTAGGGCATTGAGCTCCACCCACTGGTGGGTGAGATCTCAATCATAAAGAGACATGACAAAGGAAAGAGCTGGAGTAGTTTTGATGTTGGAGTTCTGATGACCAAGGACAGAATGCCCCGGGGAAATGAGACAAGCCATTCGCCTGATAGTTCACAGCTGGCCTTGTGGAGAGAGGCAAAGCTTAGAGAGCCTCATAGTCTACAGCTGACCTTGTGGAGGAAACAGAGGAGGTGAGCCCAGAGAAAAATGCAGCCTTTGGAAGAAAGGAGCAGAAGAAGCCTGAACCCTGCAAATGTCAACAGCTGTCTTGCTCCAAGACAGGGTAACAAACTATGGTGAAGGAAGAAACTTTTGCTTTATGGCCTGGTAACTGTAAGCTTCTACCCGAAGTAAATCCCCTTTATAAAGTCCAACAGATTTCTTGTATTTTTTCTATCAGCACCCCTTTGGCTGATTAGTACACGATATAAAATATTTTAAAATACATTGTTTGGCAAGTCAATAAGAAATAACAAGTGCAGATTTGGAAAGGCAAGCAAATGTCTAATAATTTCCCCAGTAAATTTTAAAGAATATTAAATAGTGCATCTCATCCAAATAAATACAAGGAAAAAATTTGAACAAAAATAGTCAGACCAAAACAGAGTGTTCAGGATTTCCTGGGTTGCCATTTTGGCCTTTGTTCTGGGGCCACCTTACTCTTGCATCTTTGGAAGCTGCACCTTTCTTATCCATCAGGAGCTTAAGGTTCCAGGGTTGATTTATGGGGTGTTCTTTTGTCTGCATCATAAATCAAGTGCTGTATCACTTCACCATTTCCTAGTTATGAAATTAAAAAATTGGATGAGATGCTCACTTGAAGTAAGAAGAGCCATGAATGATAGAACAAATAAAAAGGTGATGTTGTTGCACTTCCCAAATTGGATGCTTAGATGATGGATATGGGATCTTTCCTATTTTCTAATGAATGCATTCAATGCTATAATTTCCCTCTAAGTACTGCCTTTGCTGCACCCCAGAAACTATGAAGAAGCATAGGACATTAAGAAGCAAAAAGAAATTCATAACAAAAGGCTTGTGAATGAAGCTATATCCACTTATGCAGCAGTACAGATTTAAGATGAAGGCAGGGAATGTAAGAAACTTGGGAAAATATTTTCTCTGACACCAAGCATTGTTTCCTCAAAATAACACGTCAATGAACGTAACTTCACTTTGAAGGAATTTGCATCATGCTTACAGAAGTATAAAGGAATCTATGTAAGGAATAAAGAAGGAAGACAATGAGTTTTGCCAGTTTGACCCACATGACAGTCTTCCCCTTTAAGTGTAATGAGTGTCAAGTTTTCTTGAAAATTCAACCTTATGAGACACCTGATAATTAATCCTTCAGGGAAGCTATTTGGGATTTCATGAATTTGGATAAGTTAGAGTCACATCAAAGAATCATACAGAAGTAAAACCTTCCATATGTATGGAATATTGGAAATCTTTCAGCCAGGCATTAAATCTCATTGAGCATGAAATGTTCATACATTAGTTAGTATTGCAATGAACATGGGAATGCTTTCATCTGAAACAAAACCTCATTGAATATGGGAAAATCCAAACTAGAGGGAAACCATATGTGTGTCCTTAATGTCATCTGTTCTTTACAGTCATTTTTTACTCCTCATTTTAAAAACCATACAGGAGAACATGCATAGAAATATAATACATGGGGGAAAGTTTTCAACCTGACAGAAAACCTCTTTATTCATCAGAAAATTCTTCCTGAAGAGAAATCATATCTCTGTGGGAAAGCTTTAATTCAAATGTCAAATCTCAGCTACAAGAGATTTACTACTGCAAAGAAATCATATGAATGTAAAGCATGTGAAAAAGCATTTAGATACAAATCATATCTCACAGAACATGAAAGCTCAGAGTGGACAGAAAAAAATAAATGTAAAGAATGCAGAAAAGCCTTCAGCCTGAAGCAATAGTTCATTAAACATCAGAGGATTCATTCTGGAAAAAAACCCTACATAGGCAATGAATGTTGAAAAACCTTCAATCAGAAGGAAAACCTCTTTAAACATCTGATACTACATGCTGGAGAGAAACCCTAAGAATGTGATGGATGTGGGAAAGGTTTGATTCAGACATCAAGCCTTATTGCACTCCAGAGAAGCCAAACTGGAGAGAAACCCTATATATGTAAGGAATGCAGGAAAGCCTTCAGTAGCAAAGCAAATCTCACTGATCATTAGAAAATTCATAGTGGAGGGAAACGCTATATAAGTAAGGAATGTGGAATAGCCTTCAGCCTGAGGCAGTATCCCATTAAACATTACAAAATTCATACTGGAGAGATGCCCTGTGAATGTAATGAATGTCAGTCTCCAAAGAATCTCCACCTCCAGTTAGCGCAACATGATGCAAATATTTTAAGGAAGCGGCTGTGACTGTGCAATTCAGGATGTCTTTCTCCTCTTGATAAAATCACTTGTGGTTTGTTCTGAAATCTGCTCCTCCCACATCTTCCATACTCATCGGTATTCTTTTGTTACAACTAATTTATGCATCAGAATTCGAGATTTCTCTTAGTTTATGTAAAGATGGGCTTTCCACTTATTTCAAATTATCCTGGTTGTTTTCACTGGTTCTTCAATCCAATACATTCTTGGTAAGCACTTAAAAAATTATCATTTTAAAATAATGCTGCCAATTATTGTAGCATTTTCTCAGAAGGCACCCCACACATTTATATTTTTTCAGATTCTTCACCTGATTCTGATGTGGATTCAAGTTTAACCACCACTGAGCTACAGTGGCCTGCTTTCTACTTAACTCCAATTTTCCTTCTTATTTTAAATCAGAAATTATCCTTTAATAATTAGATGATATACTTCTAATCTCAAGTATTATAAGAAGTTAGAAAATTTATTTATATTCTTAAGTTGTCCTCCAATATTTTTCTCATATGTGATAGGGTGTGGGATGAATGAAACCAGAGAATGCATGCATTTACAAAGAGAAATGTGTACCCAAAAGAATCTGCAAATGCAGATAATTCTGAGGAAGGAGGAATAGGGGTTAAGCCAGAGAAGGTAATTTGCTCTTTGCCATAAGAGACATAAATTATTTTTATACTCTTTGCATGGACAATTTGGTTATAATTTTAAAGAAATTATGGAAATAGTACACAATGAAATCATGCCAAGTGTTTGATTTGAAGATATTGATTTGTATCTGTAACATTACTGGGGGTGTGCACTTCCCCTCACCCATTGCAATTACAGTCACCCATAAAGGAAAAGTTCTCACTCCCCTTGGCCCCCTCCCCAGCTGCCTGGATGGGTGGAAGCCTCCTTCAGCAAGAGTGAGCATGGAACATGAGGAGCATGGAGCCACCATCTGAAGGCCACACTGCTCTCTACATGTGTCCATTTAGAGGGCTGTTAGCACCACAGAAGACAGACTTCAGGAGTTTATTCCCCAGGGAAGACACACTAGAGTGACTCTTATCAGTAACTGAGGCTGTGAGTGCTGTGCAGGCCTTTCTCCCTGTCCTCCTACTTCAATCCAGAACCTATGAAGATGGTTTTCACTGGGGTTCTGAGAGTTTGGTCCCCAAAATGGAAATTCCCTCTCTGACTCGGGCGAACTGCAGTAAATATGTGTTACATTCCAGCTTCTTCAATTTTTCATCAGCTACTTCCCATCCAACCCCTCCATTTACTGCTGGGATTGAAGAGGTCTGCATCATTTTCAACATTGTTAAAAATGTGTTGAAAATTTAATATTTAATTTCTCTGAGGAATATCTGGCATCTGCAACCTCTGAGGTGTCCTGCAAACATTGCACTATCTCACAAACTCACTTCTATTCTTGTCAGCCCTAGTTCCCAGGACTTTCTGGGATTCCTTCACTATTTATTATGGTCACTGGCCTAATGTTGCTCATTCTGGTGATGTTATTGCTGTAGCCAATGATATAATGTGAATTTTGACATTTCCTTCCTGACACCAACAGGTTTCATCTTGGCATTGCTCTTTCTTTGGCTGCCCCAAGATTGGAGAATGTGAATGTAGAATTCAAAGCAGGAGACCTGAGTCTGTGCCTGAGACCCAGGAGGGGTACAGTAAGAGCATCCTCCTCAGAGGGTCAACGCTGGAGGCCAAGGGAAGGAGGGAAGGGCAAAAGGAGTAGGAACAGGAAGTCTCCTCTCTGTGCCCTGACTCTTCTGCCACACCAGACCCCAGGTCCCATACATTTATCTGAACCTTCAACCCTGGACAACACATGCCTGAGGCAGGTACATCATACTCAAGCATCTGACACTTTAGACTAGCCCCAAACCATGTGACTCCCCTGCCTGACTCCCTGTCTTGCAAGCCTTACTGAACAAAAGCACTTTCCCCTCCGTCTTACCAGTACTCATTCCTGCCTACTCTGGAGATACCCACAGTTTACAGGTGAATTCACTGGGCAGCAGCATCACAATGCCATTTGGGAACAGGGCAGCTCTCCTAACCTGTTTCCTAGCTGTTTGTGTTTGCAAGTGCATCCAATGCAAAATACCAGAAATATCTTGGCTTTTATTGGAATTTATGAGGGTTAAAGCTTACAGTTCTGAGGTTGTGAAAATATCCAAATCAAAGCATCCTCAAAAATGTTGTGTTAACATGGGTTAGCTGCTCCTGGACTCCTGCCAAGCCAAAGGTTGGGCCTGCCTATCTCTCTCTGCCTTCTACTCCAAAGTCTCTTCCTCCCTGAGTTGCAGAGTGGGAATTCAGACACAATTGCTCTCACCTCTCCCAACCCTTCTGGCCTGGATATCTTCAGGTTCAAGTTGCTCCATGACTCCAGCCTCTGGCCTTACCCTCATCCTCTCAGTGTTTCTGTGTCTCTCCACAGCTGTAGGAGATCCTGGAGCCCTCTCCCACATGGCAGGTTAAACATGGCAGCACTCTTTCTCTATGTTTTCCATGTATGTTGGACTTCAGAACAATGATTGGGTTCCATCCTAGTGGCTGAAATCTAATCACAGGCTGTTAAGTAAACTAAAGCATGCTAACAAAAAGTGACCTAATTGAAAGGTCCCTTATCTGAATCTAAAAAAGTCCTACTTACAAAAGTCTTACACACACAGAAATGGGTTAGTAGAAGCATATTTTCTGTCATCCACACTAGACTCAAATGACAGCATTAACCCAGGGCACAGGGATCAGGAGGGGTCTCCTAAATCTGGGAGAAATGGGAACTCATGAAGCACTGGCTGTACTTAGGGTGTGGCCATCATTGAGCAAGATGGAATGCTGTCCACCATTCCACTGGTCCCTGGAATGGTCCCAAGAAGAGCTAAAGATACTGTGCTTTCTACAACAAATCTTCCTCCAAAATCAGGTGTGTAACTCAGAGAGGTGTGCCATTATTTCCATCCCCAGAGCCAGGGTGCACAGATATGGGTGGGGGGGGCAGGAAGGAGGCTATAAAACTGAAAGCCCTTTATTTCTTTTCCAAAAAACTGATTACACTTAAATGGAATGGGGAAATTCGACCTTAAGGGTGCTCTCAAAAGCAGTGGAGATCCAGGGCTTGAGATTTAATTCATCTCAATCCTTCAGGAAGAAGTGAAATAAATACTTATACAGATGAATAAAAACTAATAAGGTTTGCTAGCAGCAACTCACTTTAAAAGAAACGTAAAAGAATATTCTTCAGGCAGAAAGAAAATAATCTCAGAAGCATCAAGATTCAGGATGGATTGAAGAATGATATCTGTTAATTAAATTCAAATATCTAAATGACCACTGAATGGATAAAGTAATAATGATATCCATGATCTATGACATAAATAAAGGGTTAAAACACACCTTAAAATAATATATAGCATAAGATGGGTAAATGAATATGTAGCAGTTTGATATCATTATGAATTCCAAAAATAGATATTCGATTATGCTTATCAACTGCTTTGCTAATCTGGGCATGTTTAAGTTATGATAAGTTGTTGACTGGGCCACAGTCGGTAGGGCATTGAGCCCAGCCCTTTGGTGGGTGGGGTCTCAAACATGAAAAGACATCTCAAAGTACAAAGCTGGAGTAGTTTTTGATGTTGGAATTCTGATAGCAAAGGACAGAAGGCCCAGGGGAAAGAGACAATCCATTCACCTGACAATTCACAGCTGGCCTTGTGGAGAGGCAAAACTTAGAGAGCATCATAGCCTACAGCTGACCTTGTGGAGGAAACAGTGGAGGTGAGTGCAGAGAGAAATGCAGCCCTGAGAAGGGAGGAAGTCAAGAGGCCTGAACCCTAGCAAATGTCGGCAGCTCTCTTGCTCCAAGACACGGTAACAGACTTTAATGAAGGAAGAAACATGCTTTATGGCCTGGTAACTGTAAGCTTCTACCCCAAATAAATAGCCTTCATAAAGGCCAACAGATTTCTGGTATTTTGCCTCAGCACACCTTTCGCTGACTAATACAGGATATAAAATGTTTTAAAACACATTATTTGGCTAGTCAATAACAAATAATAATTGCAGATATAGAAAGGAAAGCAAAAGTGTTATAATTTCCCCGGTAAATGTTAAAGAATATTAAATAGTGCATCTCATCCAAATAAATAGAAAAAAACAAATATTGAACACAAATAGTCAGTCCAAAACAAAGTATTCAGGTTTCCTCGGTTGCCATTTTGGCCTTTGTTCTGGAGCCACCTTATTCATGCATCTTTGGAAGCTGCAACTTTCTTATCCTTCAGAAGCCTGAAGATTCCAGGGTTGATTTATGGGATGTTGTTTTGTCCCCATCATAACTAAAGTGCTGTATCACTTCCCCATTTCTTAGATATAAAGTCACCAAACAGGATGTGATGCTCATTTGAAGAGAGAAGAGCAATGAATGATAGAAAAAATAAAAAGGAGATATTGTTGAGCTTCCCAAATTGGACTCTTAGATGATTGATATTGGATCTTTCCTGTTTTATAATGAATTCATTCAATGCTATAAATTTCTCTCTAAGCACTGCTTTTGCTGCACCCCACAAAATAAAAAGAAGCATAAGATTTTACTAGCAAAAAAACCACATAACAAAAGCCATGTGAGTGAAGCTATATCCACTTTCACAAGAGTACAGACTTAAGATGAAGGCAGAGAATGTAAGAAACTTGGGAAAATAGGTTCTCTGACCACAAGCATTGTTTCCTCAAAATAACACTTCTATGAATGTAACTTCACTTTTAAGGAATTTGCATCACGCTTATCTAAGCATGAGGGAATCAAGGTAAGGAAAAAAGAATGAAGACAATGAGTTTTGCCAGTTTGACTACATGGTTGTCCTCCCCTTTATTTGTAATGAGCGTGAAGTTTTCTTGGAAATTCAACCTCATGAGATACCTGAGAATTAATCCTTCAGAGACACCAATTGGGATTTCATGAATTTCAGAATGCTAGAGTCACTTCAAAGTAACATACAGGAGAAAAACCCTGTGTATCTAAAGAATATTGGAAATCCTTCAGCCAGGCATTAAATCTCATTGAGCATGAACTATGCATACACTAGTTAGTATTGTAATGAACATGGGAATGCTTCCATCTGAAAAAAACCTCACAGAATATGAAAGAATTCAAACTTGAGAGAAACCATATGAGTTTCCTGAATATAGTCTGCTCTTTACAGTCATTTCTTAGTCCTCAGTTTAAAGCCATACAGGGGAACAAGCATAGAAAAGTTATACATGTGGGAAAGTTTTCAACCTGACAGAAAACCTCTTTATTCATCAGAAAATTGTTACTGAAGAGAAATCATACATCTATGGTAAAGCGTTAATTGAAATTTTAAATCTCTGATACAAGAGATTTCCTACTGCAAAGAAACCCTATACATGCAAGGCATTTGAAAAAGCCTTTAAGTACAAATCATATCTCATAGAACATGAAAAAGCACAGAGTGGACAGAAACAAAATGAATGTAAAGAATGCAGAAAAGCCTTCAGCCAAAAGCAATAGTTCATTAAACATTAGGGCATTTAATCTGGAGAAAAACCCTATATAGACAATAAATGTGGAAAAGCCTTCAAACAGAAGGAAAACCTCATTAACCATCTGAGAATACATACTGGACAGAAACCCTATGAATGTGATGGATGTGGGAAAGTTTTAATTCAGAAATCAAGCCTCTTTACATACCAGAGAAGACAAACTGGAGAGAAACCCTATATATGTAAGAAATGCAGGAAAGCCTTCAGTAGTAAATCAAATCTCACTGAAAATGAGAAAATTCATAGTGAGGGAAACCAAATATATATAAGAATGTGAAATAGCCTTCAGCCAGAAGCAGTATCTCATTAAACATTACAACCTTCATACTGGAGAGAAACCCTGTAAATGGAATTAATGTGGAAAAGACATTTCTCCAGTCACATCACTTACTATACATGTGAGAATTCATACAAGTGATAAACCTTATGAATGTAAAGTATGTGGGAAGGCATTTTCTCAAAGTTCATCTCTTACTGTGCATGTTAGAAGTCATACAGGTGAGAAACCTTACTGTTGTGAAGATTGTGGAAAAGCTTTACTCAGCTCCCAACTAGTGCTTTATATGCAAGAATCCATACAGGTGAAAAGCCTTATCAGTGTAGTGAATGTGGAAATCTTTTAGCCAGAAGTCACAGCACATTAAACATCAGAAAATTCATACACATTCAAATTGCTATGAATTCCTAGAATAAAGATTGTCTTCAGCAGATTCAGAACACATGAGAAAAATTCATTGCAAAAATATCATGAATGTGGGAAAGCCAAAAAAAGCCCAGAAACTATATTCAAGAATTTTCATACGGAGAAAGTTTAATAAAATGGAAATGTGTCCTACACAATTCATAGCATGCATTGTTATTGCTGGACTTTTAGAAGCCTTCT
Organism: Cabassous unicinctus; assembly: GCA_029593785.1. Classification (NCBI taxonomy): domain Eukaryota; kingdom Metazoa; phylum Chordata; class Mammalia; order Cingulata; family Chlamyphoridae; genus Cabassous; species Cabassous unicinctus. Next base: position 6,312 of record JAQZBX010018403.1, on the reverse strand, counting down.
TATTTAAAGACAGAAACAAACATGGATCCTGTATGCATCTGCTACTAATCATGGCTCTGAGTGGAGATTCAAACTCGTGCAGTAAAATGAAAGAAATAGTGGCATAAGAATTAGAAAGGAATGGATAAAATTACCATGCTTAGGTAATATGATACCTTACACAGAGCTATAATTATTAAAATTATTTGACATTGATGCATTAGTTATATGGAATAGAATATATTGTCAAGAAACATGCCCATAAATTTGTGGGAACTTCGTATATGATAGAACTGATATCACGGTTCAGGGAGGAAGTGATGGTCTATTCAAAAAATGAATTCAATGTAATTGACTCCCAATATGAGGAAATATTAGAACCCTGCCATACATTATACTTAAAAATAAGTTCCAAAGGGACCAAACAGTAATATACAGAAAACAAAACTCTAATAAAACTTTTAAAAGGAAATATAGGAGAATGCCTTTCCTATGTAAGGAGTAAGGAAGCATTTCTAAAAATCACAGTTTGAGAATATACTGTAGAACAAATGACATATGTACAAGGAACTGTATATAATGCGGTCATTGCACGATTATTTTTTGGGGGGTACCAGGGCGGGGGATTGAACCTTGAATGCAGAAAGCCGGCACTCAACCATTGAGCCACACCGGCTCCCCAGAGTTGGTTTCTTCATTTGCTTGTTTTTGTTTTTAGGAGGCACTGGGGACTGAACCTGGGACATCCCATGTGGGAAGCAGGCACTCAAGTGCTTGAGCCACATTTGCTCCTTACAATTTGTAGTAAGGCATGTAGGAAAGTTATGTAGACACTAGTAAAGAAGTGCATGAATAAAGGGTGTTTACACAACAGAAAACTGTAGGGCAGTTAAGTATGGCAAAACAAATATACAGGCAAGAAATTATCGCAAGCATTTGAGTGAAAAAATCAAGACACAGTATGATGCATATACTGTGCTACATTTTTGAAAGTTTGAGTAAAACAATAACACAGTACTGATTGTGGATTCCTATGTGTATGTAATAAAGAACAAAAATAGTTTGGAACTTTTTAAATGTAGAAGTCATGCCAGTAGAGATGGTGTTTAAAACCAAGATGCTCCAGCAACCACCAAAAGCAGAATTTGGCATCATGAGAGAGTTTCATCTCATTACCTTATACTTTACATATAATTCCTTCATTTGTATCCTGCTTAACCTGTGCAGCCAGGGTGGTTGAGTGGAAGAGTTCCTGCCTGGCATGTATGAAGTGCCTGGTTTGATTCCCAGTTCATCCTAAGAGAAGGGAATACACCAGGTTATTTTTATCAGTTCCTTTTTTTTGTCCCAGGTTTGCTTCCTGGTGCCTCTTAAAGACAGGCAGACACAGAGAGCACACAGTAATGGACACACAGCAGACAGCGAGTGCAAGCAACAAGGAGGGAGAAATAAATAAATAAGACTTTTTAAAAAAGTACTTTCATATTTTGAGTTTTTAACAAGAGAAATTTATTTATTTATTTATTTTACCGGGAGGTCCCGGGGATCGAACCCAGGTCCCTCCATAAGGGAGACAGACGCCCAAGCATTTGCACCACATCCGTCCCAGAAACTTAATTTTAATGAATAAATATGACTCTTAAATACACCAACAATTTATTTATTACATTCTCATTTTGAGCAAGTATACATACTCATGTAAGGTGTTATTAATAGGGGAAAATGTGAGGGGGGAAGGAATATATTAGAATCCCCTCTATTTTCAATGTGACTTTTCTGTAACTTAAAGCCTCTTTGAAAATAAAGTGAAAAAAGTAAGAAGATACAGAAGAAATTTTAAACATACATAAATGATAACATATCTTATGGGATGAAAGGCCCAATGCAAAAATATTTTTGGCTTCATTTATTAGGAGGTTTTGGATTACAGAAAAGTTACAACTATGGAAGGGAGAATCACTGGTGGAAGGTATCAGTGTTGAGGGATGTGTGGGGAAGGATGCATCTGGGGCATGCCTCTATGGAATATAAATGTGTTCATGTGGTCATAGGATGTTATCTCAGTGGGCAGAGACCCACATAGTAACAAACAATATTAAGTTCCCATCTTGGGGAGTACTGCTACTTTCTCTAATAGAGTGGCAAAAATCTCTACAGTACATGGGCAGTGCCTAGAAAAAGAGGACAAAACAATACACCAGGCCGTTGATATCAATGCTTGTACTACTGAAGCTTATACTTGTAAAATTGAATCTTAGTCTAGTGTGGCAGTTTGAGATTATTTAAAATCCCCCAAAGATGATATTTGTAAATGAATCTGTTCCTCTGGTCATGATACCCTTTTATTATGTTAAATTCAGTTGAGGGGACTTTGATTATATCACCTGTTAAAATCATTTTGAGAGCTTTTTTTATTTGACTACATCAGTAAGGTATGACTCATGTTGAATCCTCACTTCCTGTTGGGTGTGATATAAGCAGACACTCAAGGAGACATATGGGAAGAGAGAGAGCTTTGTCATTTTTGATCTTGAGGTGCTGAGAAGAGATGAGCTATTAACCTGATAGTTTGCAGCTGACCTTGGGAAGAGACCAGAGCAGCTGAGACTGATACTGAAGACCTGGAAAGAAATGAGCCCTATGCCAGGAGAGAGAGAACTGGAAGCCCAGAGGGGAAGGAGGAACCAGGCAGAGGTCAGCAAGCATCTTGTTTCACGACATGGCAACTGTCTTTGGTGAGAAATCAACCTTGAGTTGGACTTTTTATGGCCTTGTAACTGTAAGCTTTTACCCCAAATAAATACCCTTTATAACAGCGAACAGATTTCTGTTACTTTGCATCAGCACTTCTTTGGCAGACTAATACCCTTAGTAATATATATTGCCTAAGAGTTATCTCCTGAAAATGAAATTGATACTCAATTATGGCCTTTCTCTAAACCAAACTCAACATATGAACTCACTGCTTTCCCCACAGTGTGGGACATGACTTCCAAAGATAGGCCTCCCTGCCACCACAAAGAGGGATTATTAACAAGCACCAACTAGTAGTGCATTTGGGAAAAGACCTTGACCAAAAGGGGCAAATATTAAATACAATCAAACTTTTATGGCTAATAGATTTCAAAGTGAGTCAGGAAGTCATTACAGAGGTTATGTTTATGCATGACTCAGCAGGATCTCACTGACTGCTAGAGTAAATGATGCAAGGGTGCTCCCAAAGGCTCTAGAGATATCTGGACACATTAGGCACGGCAGACAACCCAGGAAATCATCACCCTATTGATGGGCCTTAACTTGGAATTAAACTATCTCCCCAATACAATAGAGTTAGCCTCATTTATAATTTCCCTATACATGGTTCCTCTGTCTCTTTTATTTGAACCTATAATTATCATTATAGCCATTAAATATATGTCCCAGAAACTTACATGTTCTGGCTGTTCATATGCCAGTTGAGCCCTGAATCTCATCGGAGTTGCAGCCAACACCTACTCTTCAGTTCATCAGACTCACCCAAGACAACAAATAAAATGGTGATGATGGAAAATACCCCTCCCAAAAGACCAGAGAGTATCTACAACTGCAAGGAAGACAGTCCCATCCATCATCTCATGGGATCTAACCTCCCTCTCAATCAGAAACAGAGTGGGCATCACTATTCCAAAATCTTCAAGATTGAGGAATGAACAAACATAAAGGGAGAATGCAACTATGGATCAAAACAGACTTATTATTTTAGTAATGGAAGAAGTTTTAATATTGATATAAAAATTGTGGTCCCCAGAGGTTCTGAGGGGAGGAAGAGGAAGTAAAGGTGTAACATGGGGCATTTTGGGGACACAGGAATTGTTCTGCATGATATTGCAAAGATGGATACAGGCCATTATACATTTTGTCAAAACCTTTAAAACTGTACAGTATAAAGTGTAAACCATAATGTAAACTATAGACCATGGTTAGTAGCCATACTTAAATATTTGTTCATCAATTGGAACAAATGTACCACACTAAAGATGTTATAAATAGAGAGATGTGAGAGATGGAGTGTATTGAGTATATGGCAAACCCCTATATTTTCAATGTAATATAACTTTTCTGTAATCTAAAATTTCTTTAAAAATAAAGAAAAAAGCTAAAATTTGCTTCTCTCTCTGTTGAGTGCCAATGTTTCTTAAACAATTAGTCCATTTTTAGTAAAAGGTTCTAAAGTGTTTTTCTCCAGAATAATCAGTGTAAAAAAATTTAAAAGCCTGTGTTTTATCAAAACAACTTCTTGTACTTTATTAAGAAAAACAAATTGTGTCACAATTTTTTATTGCCCTTTTCCCCCTCCATTCTCCCTGCTGTTTTTGCTGTCCATGTCCATTCTTTGTGGGATCTTCTGGGTCTGTTTCTTTTTCTGTCTTTTCTTCTCATTTTTCCCCTCTAGGCTTTACTGGGATTCCATCCTGGGGAACTCCAGTGTGGTAGAGAGATACTCCTCACTTGTGCCACCTCAAATCCTGGTTTCTGTCATGTCTCACTTTGACTCTCCCCTGTGTCTCTTTCTCTTGCATCATCATCTTGCTGCATTGCTCCCAACATGGGCCTGGCTCAAGGCACAGGCCTGGCATGGCCTTTACCAGGAGGCCCAGGGGATCAAACCCAGGTCCTCCCATATGGTAGATGGAAGCCCAATCACTTGAGCCACATCTGCTTCCCTGTGTCACTTTTAAAAGAACATAATATTCAAACCTAAAAACTTTAACATTTTGTTTCCTCAAAATCAAACCATGAAGAATAGTGTTAAGCCCCAAAGCTGGGCCTTTGGGGATAACCAGAGGAAAAAGCCTTAACATGAGAGTTAGAATTTACATTTGTTATGACTGCAGGCAGGAGCCAAAGTTGGTCTAAAGCTACTCAGACCTGACTCCCTGTGCTGCAGTTTCATTCTGGCTTTAATACCTAAGTTACTACTTAGCATTTGCTTTGATTATGCATTAGCTTTTATGCATATGGATGAACATACATAGCTAGTTATATAATTGTATGATTAGTATGTTCAGGAAATCACACTTGCACATACTTTGCCTGACCAAAAAAGGGGCAGATAACTCCACCCCTGGGTAGGAATTTTACTATGTTAATTAAGCAAGTTGACATGACAGCAACGGGCTTCTTCTGTGCAGGTCCAGCCAACCGGTTGAAGGTTGTTTTCATTCTTCATTGCTTCAACCAAATATTCTCAACCACCAAAACAGAATTTGGCACCAAGAGAGGGATTCATCTCATTACCTTATAATTTACATATAATTCGCTCCTTTGTATGCTAGCAACAGGGAGAGAAAAAAGTTATTTTCAGGTATTTGTTCATCTTATCTCCATCAATATCTTTTTATTTCAAATGATTGCAAAAGATTTGTTCTTCCACCTTGAAAAAAGTGAAGTGCAAAAAATAAAGTTCATTTGGTGTAAATTGCATAGAAAATGTTTAAAGAGTTGTTAAAATTAAAAAGATTTTCTAAAATTATGGTATTTAAATTTCCATGGGTAAAATATTCATATAAATATTTAAAGGCTGTATAAACTTTCATTGTCAAATTTATAAAATTTAACAATATTTTCTGCATATTAGACATTAATAGAACATTATTAGTCATGCTTTTAAGTATTTTAAAAATATGTCATAAACCCAACCAACTTTCATTATCAGTTACATTGTTTTTTTCTGAAGCCTCTCTAAAAGTACATATATGTACTCTAGGGATTCTTGCCACTTCATTAACGCTGGTAACAAGGATATAAAGGCAGTGGTCACCAGAGCTTCTGAGAGGAGGGAGAGGGAAGAAATAAGTGTAACATAGGGCATTTTTGGGACATTGGAATTGTTTTGAATGACAATGCAATGATGGCAATAGGCATTATACATATTGTAAAAAACTAGAAAAATGCACGGTGCAAAGTATAAACTATAATGTAAACTATTGGCCATGGTAAGTAGCAATACTTCAATATGTGTTCATCAATTGTGACAAATGTACTACACTAAGGAAAGATGTTAATAATGGAGAGAAGTGTGGGAGGAGGAGGGTGTGGGGTATATGGGATTCCCGCTAAATTTTTGATGCATCTTTTACGTAATCTAAACCTTCTTTAAAAATAAAGTAAAATTAAAAGTTACATACAGTCAGCTACAGATCAAAGAAAAAAATGGAACTTTAAAAGGAAAGCAAGTCAAGTCTGTAAATTATATTCTGCCTGTTAGCCCCATTTGTCAGAATAACCCCCCATGACCCTGGTCAGTGCTGCCAGGTCTCCCCTGCTCTGATAACAGATGGGGAAAAAACCCCA
>JAQZBX010018402.1:0-35939 GCA_029593785.1 Cabassous unicinctus | reverse complement strand
TGATACTATCTTAGACTGTTCTCTTTCTTGACGGCCTCAGCAGTTTTGGAGTGCTGGCACTGTATATTATCTGCAGAATGTCCCTCTGTACAGTTTGTATGATGTTTTTCCTGTGATTACATTGGGGTTTTGGGGAGGAGGTTCACAGAGGTAAAGTGCCATTTTCATTGCATCATATCATGGGTACATAAAACCAACATGCTCATGATGATGATCTTGACTTTAATCATTTACCAAAATAGTATTTTTCAAGTTTCTCCACTGTAAAGCCCTCTCCTTGTGTAATCTTTGGAAAGAAGGCACTGTGTGCAACTCACAATGAAGGAGCTTGTGTGTATGTTTCCTTAATATTTTAAGAGTGGGGAGAGAAGAGGATTAAAAGAATCTTTTATGACAGAACAGAAGTTAAAGATTCAGACAAAACATAGGAAAAATCACCCCCCATCCAGAAGATGTACAGTACCAAAATATGGAACACAGATTGAGACTTATAAATATTAAATATTACCAAACAGGCATTTAGGGATAAACACACACACTCACACAGTTTGAACCAGGGGAAAAAAAGCTCCCCAAAACTATGACCCAAAACGGACAAAAAAAGAAAGAAAGGAAGTGAGTTGATTGAATTTGAAAAAAGAAATTGAAGAAAACATCATATCAGAAAATAAGACTAAATGAAGAGAATAAGATTAATTCTCCAAAGGAGAATGCATTCAGAGGAAAATCTAATAATGGCATTGAAGAAGAGCAGAAAAACAACCAAGAGAATGGAAATGAGGTAGAGGAAGAAATGAAAAAGGTCAGAGCAATGACACACATGCTGTATAATTAGTACCCCTGAAGTAGAAAAACTGAAACAATGGAAAAGGACTAGTGTTTAAAACTATACCTAAGAAAAATTTCCAGAAATAAAAGAAGACCCTAAACTATACAATTAAGGAGTCTAGCCTTTAAGAAGAAAGGACAAGTAACAATGGTCTGATGCATTTCCTGATTAAACTGTTATACTTTAAAGATAAAAATAAAATTCTCAGGGTTTCCACTCAAGGATGGAGTAATTTACAAATCAAGAAAACTAGGCAGACGTTGGATTTCTGGAAAACAACATGCAAAGGAAGGCAACAGGGGACCAGCATTTTCAGAAAGCCTAAGGAAACAAAGTGTGCATTAATGATATTATCGACAATCAGATGGTCTTTTATGTATCAAGGCACATTTTTTAATGTGCCAGAACTCAGGCATTACTATAAACAAAAGCCGTTCATGAGGAATCTACTAGAGAATGAGCTCCATCCAGCAAAACCACGACCCGGCAACCTTGGGCAAAAGGACTGAGCGGTTCGTATATTTAATTGTAGAGATAAGAGTTGCACAAGAGTGGGATCATGGGTAGAAGAATTATAATTAAACATTACGCATGATATGTCCTTGCAAAGTAGAGGAGGGTAACCAATAAATGGGAAAAGGGAAAGAAAGAAAGGATAAGGTTATTATTGTTTTACAGGAAAAGGTTGGAATCAATGGATGCTAGTTAAAAATATCAAATGAAATATTAAGTGATAAAAAGGAATTGAAAGGTTACAAAAATATTAATCCAAAGGTAACTATTAAAATAAAGATAAAACTTTCCTCAGACACCCCGAGAAATTTTAAGAGAATCAACGAGGACACACTAAATATAAAATACCTTGTAATTACCACATAAAATTATATGAGAGACAGAATTGAGACCAAACATAATGGTCATATCAACAAATGTGAATGAGCCTAACTTACTTATTAAAGGACAAATATTTTCAAAATGCCTCATAAAGCAAAACCTAATTTTATGGTACATGCAAGGGATGTGCTTAAAATGCAGTGGTTCAAATGGCTTTAAATTTAAAAAGACAATCAAGGATCTATCAATATAATTGAAGCAAAAAAGCTGGTATTTTGATGCTGAAGCTACATAGAGTAGAATTCACGCCATAAGCATTGAATTAGACAAACAAGGACACTTGCTAATGTTAAAAGCCACATTCTTCAATGAAGATATAACAGTCGTGAATATTCACATACCAAATAATATAGCAATTAAACAAAAACTACAGGAAACACAAAGAGAAATAGATAGAGACACACTAAGAGGAGATTTTTAACCCACCATTCTCAGGACAACACAGAGGAGTGGACAAAATACAAAGGTTATAAAGTTTCAGAAAACACAGGAAGATTTTATAGGTATAGATATATATTAAACAATACACCATAAAAAGAGAAAATACCTTCTTCTCAAGCATGTGTGGGACGTCACAAAAACTGAAAATATACCGGGGAATATGGAAGCTGAAGTTTTCATCAAGTAAAAATAGCAAAACAGAAAGACAATATATTTGGGAGTAATTTTCATATAATTGTTTAAAATCTATATTTTAAAAAATCTTTACATTACTCCTAAAAACAAAAACAAAGCCTTGAATAAATGGAAAGACAACTTTTGCTCTTGGGTACAAGGATGTCAGTTCTAAGATGTCAGTTCTAAGTGAATTTATAAATTTAATGTGATCTCAATAAAAAAAATTTTGAATTTTTTATGGAGATAGACAAAATAGTTGTAAGTTTCACATGGAAGATAAGAACACAAGACTAGCTAAGAAAACATTGAAAGGAAGAGCTAGGAGGAGAGACCTGCCTTATCAGGTCTTAAAACATGCTATAATGCCTCTGTAATGAAAACAATATGGCAGTAACTCGTGAAAGGATAGAGAGATCAGTGGAATAGAATAGAAAGTTCAGAGATAGAACCAACTATACATAGAAATCTAGTACATTATAAAGATGGTATTCGGTCACCAGGGCAAAGAGTGCCTTTTTACTATGTGGATTGGGACAACTGGATAGGCATTTGGAGAAAGACTCCACAATATATAACTCCAAATGGAGCAGAGAGTTAAACATGAGAATAAGAATCTATACAAGTTATTTAAAAATGAGTGAATAATTTTATGTTGTAGCTTTGTATTTACAATCCAAATTCAAATGTAATATATGAAAAAAATATATAATTTTGACTGCATAAAAAAAAGAAACTTTTGCATGTAAAAAAATCTTAAATAGATTAAAAGACAAATGACAAATGGGGAGAAAATATTTGCAATCTATATCACAGGTAAAGGCTAGTATTTCTAATTTATAAAGAAAAAAATTGAATGGAGGAAAAAGACCTAAAATTCTCTTGAAAAAATGGACAAAAGATTTGAAGATAATTCACGAAAAGAGGCGTGAAACTGTCTCTTAATCATGTGAAAAGGTATTCGAGTTTACTAATAATAAGATAAATGAAAATTGAAACTACCCTGAAATTCCAGTTCTTACCTGTCTGATTGGAAAGATTTCAAAAGTTTGATGACACACTCCCATGGCAAGGCTGTGGGGAAACAGGCACTCGCATGTGTTGCTGGGATAATGAAAATGACGTAACCTCTACAGTGGGTCCTTCAGCAATTTCCTACCAAATTACATATGCCTTTGCATTTGGACCCACCATCTCTGCTACGGATTTACTCTGAAAATATACTTCTGGCATCCACAAGGTTATTCATTGCTACATTCTTTGGAGTTGCTAAATATTTGGAAACCACCTAAGTGCCCAAACTTAAGATATTGTTTGAATACTCCAGGGTTACATACCCAGAGTGGAGTATAATCCAGCTGTAAAAATGAGGAGAGAATATTTCTATGAATGAATATGGAGTGATTTCCAGAGGATGTTCTTAAATGAAATAAGCAATATGTGAAAGAGCTCATATAGTTTGCTACTTCTTGTGAAATTAAGATGCAAAATAATAATATTATAAAATATTATGAAATAATATTATAGATATACATACATACATACATATATATATATATATATGCTTACCTTCACAAAAAGAAACAGAAACAATAAACCAGAAAACACTAAAGTTTGTTGCCTCTTAAGAAAATACAATTAAATCCGGAAGAATAGGAATGGGGAAAGAAAAACCCTAAAACTTAAAGCAAAGATAAATGAATGAACCCAATTGTATTCTTAATGAATAGAGACCACACAGGGATAAAAAAGCAGACAGAGGAACTAATCCAAGAAACTAATGAACACAATGTTTGACTGTACACGCCCAGGCTTGGATGACGTTCTTGTTAGGTGGGGCATTCCACTGCAAACAATCTATGCTCCTTTGCAAAGGAGGCCCGACTTCTTTCTGGGAGTCTCCTTTGTGTGGAGGCATGGGCAGCAGGATTCTGTGTGTGTGAGCTCCTGTGCTAATAGGAAAGTCAGCGTCCCCTTCTGGAAGAAGGGACACAGACCTATGAAGTTGGGGAGGGCAAGTGAGAACCAGTAAGAACGGATCGGAGTTGGAGTACCGTTTGTAAACGCATGGCTTCTAAAATATGTAACTGCGTGAGTCTATGCTTGTGGATGTGCGCGACTGTATGTACACGTATTTCCAGGCGGGATATGTCCAGGCATGCTGAAAGGGTCTATGAGCAAAGATTCCCCAGGAGCTCCGAAGGGTTAGATTTTGTTCTCTCCATAACAGGAACCTGTTCCCTGGAGAGATGACTGTTTACAGGGCTTGGACACAACAGGTTCAAGATGAGGCTGAAACACCTTATTATGCCAAATTTAAGGAAGTGCTTTAAAAAAATGATGGAGCCGTGTCACACGGACACAACAGCCCAGCTGGAGTGGGTCCTTACTGCAGACATTTGGTTTGAGCTTCAAAATTATGACCAGCAGTAATGGACTATAAACCATTGGGAGGGACTGAGAGTCCATACAGATAATAGCATGATAGACAAACAAACAAACAAACAGAGAGTGGCTCTTACTAGCAATAGAATGCTGTTTGATGACTGGTAAATGGGGCGTGCCAGAGTTAGAGACATCTTGATTTTATAACCATCACAGTAAAGATTGGATCATGTAAGAATCATCATTGATGATACATCTAGGGAGCTCTTTCTGATGAGAAACAATGTATTTATATGCTCTCAAAGGGTTTGTCTCCCCACAGACTGGTTAGTTAGTTGCAAAGGAAACAGAAATAGCCATGCATAATCTAAATCCAATCATGAGTAAACATCAAGTGTGGTGGTTTCCCCCAGGAAAGCATGTTCTTAAATCTAATCCATTCCTGTGGGTGTGAACCCATGTAAGTAGGATCTTTTCAGGATGCTTCTTAATCCTATTACTGTAGTCCTTTATTAAAGGGAATGAATACAGAGAGAGAGAGAAAAAAAAACATGTTTTAGGTTGCCAAAGGACTGCCCATGCAAAGTACCAAAAATGTGTTGGCTTTTATAATGGGGATGTATTTGAAGTAAAAGCTTACATTTCCAGGCTGTGAAAAGTCCAAACTGAGGCACATCAGAGAAGCTTTCTCACCAAAGCCAGCTACTGTTGATGTCAGCATGTGCCACGAGGTGAAGCAAGATGGCCGCCCATCTCTGCGGAGGTCTCTGCCGTCCCCTCCTGGCTCTCCCTTTCCCCCGGAGCTGCTCCGGGGCCCAGCCCCTTGTGGCTTCGTGCTTAAGCGATCCTCTCTCTTACATGGCAGGATCAAACATTGCGGCTTCCTTTTCCTGTGTCTGTCTGAGTGAGTCTCTCTTTGTGTTTCCGTTTATATCAGACCCAGCAAGGGGCCAGGGACTCGACCTGAGTCACGCCTCGCTGACGTAGTCCAATCAAAAGCCTAAAGCAATCTTATCAGGTAATCTAACCAAAGGCCCCTCAACTGAATTTAATGCAGTCAAACGGTATCACACCCAGAGGCTAGATTAGTTTACAAACATAATATTTCTCTTTTGGGGAGTCATAAAATAATTTCAAACTGCCACACCATGGAAGTAAGAAGCTGAAATCAGTGAAACCCAGAGGAGAAGGGAGAGACCAGGAGATGCCTCTTGTGCTTTCCTTGTGGCAGAGGAGCCATGGACCGCCAGCCGCTCGTCTTCAGGAAGAAACATCACCCTGAGGATGCCTTGATTTAGGCATTTTCTTGGCTTCAAAACTGTGAGTGAATAAATTTCCATTGTTTAAGCCAACCCATTTTAGGGGAGCTTAGGAAACTAAAACAATCAGACAAACTCAAAATGAGGAATGCTCTTTATATATAAAAAGCTGGGCACTGTTCTCTTTAAAAAATGTTAATGTCATAAAAGAAAAAGGCTGTAGAAATTTTCCAGGTGAAAGGGAACTGTGGACACACAACTGCTATATGCACTTCCTGATCCTGGATGGATTGTCTAGGAGAGATGAAATGCCCTAAGGTGAATTATTGGGTCAATTAAGAAATGGCAATATAGGTGAAGTGCAGATAAAAATAATGTATTAAAGCACGGTATCAATTCATGGAAGTTGGAAATTGTCCTAAGGCTATGTAAAAAAATATCCCTATTCTTAGCAAAGCTCTCAGAGATAAAGCCCACGACATACGTAGTTTATCCTCAAATGTTTGTTTTATTTTATATATGTATTTATAATCTTATTGTATATAATTGTGTTGATGATTGGCAGGTTTAAGTAAGCCCAGGTCTCCTATCTCCAGGTACTTTTCCTACTCCCCACATCTCTTACACTCTTTGGTCTAGAAAGCGGGGTCTTTTGTAGCTTGAGTGGTGGAATTGAAAGAGAAAGGGGAGGCTTGATAGTGAGCCTGAGCTTAATCAGGGCTGCAGAAGTCCTGAATCCAAAGCCTGTCACACGTGGTGAGAGCTGGTCTCATTTGAAGTTATGATCAAAGTTCCGTGTGGTTCATGCTGAGAGGCAGGTTTTCTCCTTCTCCCTTGTGCCTCTTACTTTCATTTTTCTCAGCTTTAAAGCATTTGCTCTATTTACATGAGTGTATTCAACAGGCAGATTGTTCCTTGCCTGAGAATTCTTCCCATGAATGCAAATAGCAGTTCTTAATCTCTCACAGCTGCTTCAAGAAGTATGCTTGATGAATCACCTAGGGAAGATTAAAAAAAAAAAGGACAAAGGGAAGAAAAACAAATGCAGAACAGTACACAACCCTTGAGTAACCCATTAACAATTTAACTTATGCAAAATATGCACTGCGTGACAACTGCATTAGCTAGAACCCACAAGGCTTTCCCTTGGACTATGGAAAGACAAGGTCAGACCATTGGTGCTTTAAAAATGCAGAAAGGCTACATCAGATGAGATTTCTATGCCAATCCTGTGAGACAAACTTGAATTAGAAAAAATCCATAAATGCTCTAGATAGATCAAAACCTGTCACCTGCTGGCGAGGGTAGACATTCTTCTGGAGATGTATGACTTAAGTCCTTTGCTTGGGTCCTCTCCCGAGCTTTTCAAAGGAAATTTGGTATGTGCAAAGGTATTCCACTAGCAGTCCTCGTTTGTATTTGACAATAAAGACAGGTGCTAGGATCAGGTTTGTTCCTCTTTCCCTCGGGGAGATGTTAGGGAATTGCAGGAGGCTGCATCACCCTTGTCAGCCCACCCCAAAGAGCAGTTTTGGCACCACTGCTGGGTTTGCAGAGCTAGGGAACATATTTGCACACAGAACTGAAGAAAAGTTCTTCTTTAGAACTTCCAGGGAGCCTCCATTCCAGTCCATACTGTCCTCATGGCTAGGGAGGAAACAGGCAGCTGAGGGTAAGCAAAACGCAGAGGAGTGTTCTGCTGCCTGTGAAAGTCAGCAAGCAGCTCGTTGTGGCCCCGTGATTTCAAGGGGAAACCGTGCTGCGTGGCTCCTCCTGGAGCTGAGCTCTGAAGGCGGAAAGAAGGAGCTGTAAGAGGAGTTGGGTTTCTTCCTGTGGAAAGCCGTAAGGAGAGGTAGGTGGTATCTGAGAAGAGGCAGCACACAGAGAGGGCACAGGAGGGACAGAATGGCCAAAGCTGTAGTTTTGGAGATGATTCCACACTCATTCATTCCTTCGTTCCTTCATTCCTTCAACAAACATTTATCCCAATCACATTCTTTTGCTGATGAAAACCCTTCAGTGGTTTTCTTTTATACCTAGATTATAAAAGAATTATATTCTGAGCCGGCTGGCCTCTCCTACTCCATCTTAAGTCATCTCTTCCTCTGTTCTCCTCCCCCAGCACACTCTTCTCCGTTATGAGTCAAACTGTCCTCCCTGTTGGAAACGCCCCATGCCCCCCACACCCCCATTCATCTGGCCTCATCTTCCGTCTGTACCCATGGAGCCTGTCTCAAGCAGGTAGCCCTGCCCTCCGCTTGCTTCTGTCTCGGCACCCTGCACTCTTCCTTCCTCCAGTGCTCTCGTCACCGTGCGTGGTTATTTGGTTTGTGCATTTGTTGTGTAGGTCTCCCTCCAGGCCACGCGTCCCAAGAGCAGTGACTATGCCCGCTTTTCCCTTGTTGAATTCCAGCACCCATCACAGGGACCAGTGCTGAGCAGGTGCTCACAGGTGAATGGCTGGAGGACCTGCGGGCTGGGGCGGTGGGCGGCGTGGAAGAGGTTAATCAGGGCCATCTCCTATTCTGTGCCCCAGCCTCTGGCTCTCATGTCCAGGCTTCCCCAGCAGCAAGAGGGAGTGGGGGCTGGCGTGAGGCGAGCCGCACTATTTCAAGTCCCTAAACTCTATTTCTTGGAAGGGGTTAGAGGTGGATTTTGATCAGAATGTCTTAGTATTTATGATTACGATGTTTACCAATATGCAGTCTGTTGTCATATGTGAGCTATTGGCCATTGGCCCTTGCAGAGTATCCCTTCTCCACCAGGAAGAAGCCAGAATGCACTGATAGAGTTAGGACACAAGTATGTGGAAGTGGAAATCTCTGATTCTGGTCCCTGGCATCTCCGAGCTCAGGGCCAGTTCTGGGTCACCTTCAGAGGACAACTCACAACGATGTTCTGTCAGTGCTAGAGAATTCCCCCCTTTCCAGTGAGTGGGGCAGCCAGAACCATCTTCACAGCTCCCTGTGGGCATGTGAAGGTTCGCTCCTCCCAATCATTCCTCCCCAGATCCCTTCCCCTCCCCTGATGGAACATGCTCCCCTTGGCACAAGTTCCTCTCCATGATGGCCACATTCCTTGCCTGGTAGAGCCAGTGGCGTTCAGCTGGTAGTGTGTGAACTCGGGATTCTGCAGAACTTGGCAGTGCTCCATATCTCTTCCTCCCTGCTCTCCCATAAAGCTCAGGAACAGTTATCCAAATCAGTTCCTAAGATCAGCCCCGGGAATCTCATGGTTCCCGAGGTAGTTACACAAAGTCAACGCTGATGATGACTTGGCTTTGGCTCTTTTGTAGATGAGAGTGAGTTTAGAAAAGGACTTGGGAGCAGTCTCCTGTAGTGATTGCTATCACAGTTCTTTCCTGTTTCTTACTTTCCTCCAGCCCTGATGTGGGGCTGAGACACGGTCGAGATTTCTAAATTCCAAGGCAATACAGTGAGTTCAGAAGGCAGGTGCAGACTGATTGAATAGAATTAGAATGCCTTCTGTAGTAAACCTGTATTGGAACAAAGCACAGGTATGGCTGCAGTGAGGAGACTGGGGCGTCTGCTCTTTGAGACATGCCTGTGGGCTTGCAACTCTGCTCCTTTGCAAAGAAGCCGAGGGGTTGGCACAAATAACGGATGGTGCCTGTGGCTGAGCTGCCTTCAGTGAAAATGAAAATGCACGGGGAGGCTCCAAGTAGAGCCTCCTCTCTGGGGATAACTGAAAGCATTTGAGGTCCACCAGAGGAAGAGAAAGCACTGATGTTGAAAGCTGAACATTTTAAAAAAGACTTCCATTCTTTTGTTGCAGAATTAATAGTGTTTCCCACCTGGTCATTTCTCCCACAACAGGGAAAACCCATTTTTTGTTGGAGCATGAAAGCCAGTGAGAGTCAAGCACCTTACAGAAATAAAGGTAGTGCACTGCGGCCGAGCAGCAGTGAAAGGAGGTCCCAGGCTACTGTAAAACCTCTCAATTCATCATTTCTATAAGACGCATCCCTACTGGGTACAGAATACTAAACCTTAGGACATGTGAGCATGTACACAGCTTCCATAGCTGTGTAAACAGGTGTTCCGAAGTGTTTTCAGTAACTCATTTCTATTATAAATGAGTTATAAATAGCTGTTGTGTAAGGTTTTCTCCAGGTACTGCTGTGAGACATCAGAATTTTGGATTATAATTAGGTGTGATGAGAGAAGCCCTGAAGGTTTAGCTTTGCCTGGAATATAGTAAGTGCTTCCTAAGTGTTAACACTCCTTGGGTAACAGAGCCAAGGCAACTGCTCCTCTCTGAGTTCGTTTCTCACGCTGCCCTCCCTGAGCAGGGTGCAGCCTTCCTCCCCCTGCGTGGGCTGGGCAGCTCTGTGCCCCCAGTGCACGCTGTACACTTTTGGGGGATGCTTCATATGAAGTCTTCCTGGATTCTCTGGGGTGAGGGGCCAGGGAGGAGAGAGCGTCTTCCATATGATTTAAACTCATTGGTTTCTCTCTCTCCCTCCTACTGCCTCTTTTTGTCTGGAGCAATAATGCCTAATCTCTCAAGGGTAATTATGGAGAGATTTCTATCAGTACTTTGTAAATTTAAACAGACCAAACAGATTGGATTAGAGTCGATTAATTGAGTTAACCTTTAAGACTCTGTCAATTTATATTAACATTTGGCTAATGCACCTTTGGTCATGAGGTGAACTTTGGAGCCCATCTCTGGGCAGCTAAGTTTCATGGGATGAAAAAAAAGTAACACAACTTTTCCACTCATCGGTTCTTCAACTTGTTTACAAAAAATAAAAATTAAGAACCACCAGCCATATTCAAATTAACACAGATATTGCTGATATAGTGAGTTTGTTTTCTCTATTTAAAAGACAGGGACTTACCCATGATGAGCCAAACGGGAAGCATCTCTGGCTGGGAAGTAACTATTTGAAGTTGGGTTTTCGTTTCTTTAAGTTATAAAGATTCCAGTTGCTTGTTCTTTTGTTTGGTAACTAAATCTGTGTCCAAGGTAGAGTTGTAATTTGGTCAATAAATTTGTACATTTTAAAAATTCAACATTTTTCTAAAAATTTTACACAAAAAATGTCTTGTCTAACACGGTGACTGTGAGACCTGGTTTGCTTGGGACAGCATTTTGCCTGAAAGCATTTTGGTCTCTAACTCTTACCCAGGTGGATTACTGATGGCACCCCCTTCACTTTCAAAGGAGTCCTAGGTTGGATAATAAATTCCGTTTACCATATGTATCTATCATTGGTAGATAAAACTCTAAACCAATATCAATCCCAAGAACAATGACATCAAAACAGTATGTATAGAGTAACAAGGAGGAAACTGGTTTTAAGCTGGACTATGAATAAAGAATATTATTTAGGTCACTGGCTGAGGGTAGATGTAGCAGATATGCTTTGGGTAATGTGAGTTATTGAGTAGTAAGCAACCAGGTTTGATTACTAGCATCCAGCTATGTAGCTGGGGTCCTTGAAACCCATGCAGTGTCTGGGTTGATACAGTAGGAAACAGGGAGCTGCTGAAGGTTTTGGAGCAGGTATGACAGATTGAGAAAACATTATAAGAAAGTTAGTGTGCCAACATTGTATGGAAAAGGCTGGAATGGCAAGTGGTACGTCTCCTAGTGGAGAACCACTGAAAGTGGGGCCGGTTGGGCATCAGCAGGCAGTCTTAGAAATAGCGAGCAAACTAGGTGGCATACCACCTGTAGCAGCTTGGCAGTTTGATGAAGTCATGAATTCCCAAAATAGATATTGAATCATGCTTGTAAATTGATCTGTTAATCTGGGCATGATTAAGTTATGATTAGGGCGTTGTCTGGGCCACGTCAGTAGGATGTTGAGCCCCACCCCTTGGTGGGTGGAGTCTTGAAGATAAAAGACATGGCAAAGGACAAAGTAGGAGTAGTTTCTGAGTTGGAGTTGTGATGCGGAGTCTTGAGCTGGAGCCCCGGGAAGTAGCGTACAGAGGAGCTTGGTCGTGAGGAAAGAGAGAAGGTCCTGGGAAGAGAAGCAAGCCATTTGCCTGATGGTCTACAGCTGGCCTTGTGGCGCAAAGCAAGCCTGAGCCTGAAGAGAGGCAAGACCCAGGAAGAGAGGAACCCAGGAAACCTGAACCCTGGCAGACGTCGGCAGCTGTCTTGCTCCAACACATGGCAAAGGACTTTGGTGAGGGAAGAAACTTACGCTTTATGGCCTGGTAAGTGGACTTCTACCCCAAATAAATATCCTTTATAAAGACCAACCGATTTCTGGTATTTTGCATCAGCACCCCTTTGGCTGACTATACACCACCCAAGCGAGGCATCACTCTGAAGGCACTGGCAAGAGGGCAGTCGTGGTTACAGTAGCAGGAGCGTGGAAACTGAGCAGCAACGCGATTGAAACGTGAAGCTTGGAAGCCAATAACACTCCTCTTGGCCTACTCCATGCAGCTTCAGTCATCTTTTTTATGGTTATTGTGGCTAAAGATAAGATTTTGTCTTGAGAATATAGCTCAGGACATAAAACAATGATTCCTTTCCTTATCCCTCGTTAGTATATAAGGCCATTAGAGACATATTGATATTTAAGGGTTAAAAGAGTTATGAAGACTTTAATTCTGAAATCAAGTTAGATTTTACTTCATCAAGAGCTTAAAAATATACATGGAACCAAGAAAAGCTTTTAAAAAAATCATGGGTGAGAGACCTAAATCGAGTTTTTCCAAGGTTCATTTAAGATGGTAAGGAGTGCTGCTTAATCTTTTGAGCTCAACGTCATGGAAATCCACAGTGACACTCACATATCACACTATGATGTCTTTGACTGAGACAGAACACAGAGATCAATATTACTTTGTCCTCACTCAGGATGGAGTTTTTATATTCTTATATTAAGAATTTGCGTGCACTTGTGCAAATGCCAAAGCCAGGGAAGGTAATGCTGGTCTACTGCACGTATAATGAATGGCAGGTTCCCAGATAATCCTCCGCCTATTTTTAAATTGGCAAGTGTTTCAATTTTCATAATCTACCTATATCCCTATCATGTGTTTTCTTCTTTTATCTTCTCTAGCCTAGAGTTATACAGCAGTAAACCTTTGGGAAAGTGGAAAAATAAACAATATATTGGAGGAGAAAGAAAGAAGTGTGCCCTTCATGTGGTTTACCTAAATATTTTAAACATTTCAGGACATTTTAGGAACTTGCTATATGCAAGCAGTAAGGGTCAGGGGTCAATCCTTCAGAATTACTGGGGAGTAATGCCTTCAGTGTGGACAGCAAATCGCACACTAATAAATTAGTTTCTAGTTATACGATCATGACTGTGTTCACTCTCTTTTATTTATAATGTAACAGTAGTCTTGGTTAATTACTCAGCCAGTATTTATTACCAATCACCAAATTCAAATTCCTCTCAATTTGTAAGGAAACCATTTCCAATTGCACATGTAATATCTTGCTCAACAAAAAGAATAATATCCCCCAAATGTAAATCTCATTGTACCTCTAGTAGCTTAATAATTGGCAAACTTCATTTTTCATTCCTCAAACATTTGTTTGGAAGCAGTTCAATGTGCAAAATTATGGTATCACTAACTGAGAAGTCTACAATAATAACTAATGATTTTTCAATGTTCATATTCAAAATTCAAAGTAAAAGTATTTAGCTGAGGCAGGACTTCCAGAATAGTGAACTGAGAAACTCTGTAAAACTTCCCTAATATTAAAGTAGGTGAATTACAGCTCAATAAAGCCATTAAAAAGTATACTGACCTTTGATTTTCAAATCCTCCTCTTGGTTTCTAATCTTGTGTCACTGCTTCTCTGCAGAAACATAGGTCATTTGAAAGGTAGTAATGATAGCTAGGTTTGGAAAGGATGGAAGAAGGAAGAAAACGAGGACACCCAGGATTCTCATATCACTGGACCACAAAATAAAATTGGTTTATTTCAATTCATATTTTCAGTTGTGCCATGTGGAATCTTCTTCGCCCATTAACAATGTATTCAAGTTTCTGGTTACTTTTGCTTATTATAATTTAAGCAAGGTCAATTTAGAGCAGTAACCTCATACTCATACGTGCCACACATCACCCCTGCTGGAGCTGGGGCTCTGCTCTTGGCTCTGCCTACATGAGCATGTGTGAGGGGTCATATTCTGGCTGTAAGATGCCTACAATAGCACCCTTTCCTCTGTTGTGGGAGCAGGGGTAGGAAAGAAGACAGGTAATGGGATCCACAGCTCTTCTGACATAGCAGGTGCATGCAATGTCTAGGTCTGGGGGCCTGGCTCTTCCTGACGTGGACGGCTATGTTGATATTGAGAGGTCTGCATCCGTGCTTTTCTCGAGTCGAGGTTCAGCTCGACCTGCCCCACTGAGGAGAGGGCTGTCCTGATTTCCTTTGGCTCCACTAGTGGTTCGTATCCCCATGTCACTGTCCCTGGGTTTGGATGCTACTGCCTTCTCCTCCTTTAGCATCCCTGGGCTTTCACATGGAGCTGTGTGAGTGGCCATTGATCTCGCCTTAGCCTTCGCAGTGCCACGGGGACTGCAGCCTTCGTTTCATGTACCATGGCCCCTTCGAGTTCCGTCGGGTGTTCTCTGGTTGATAAATGAGTGCCTGGCGTGCGCTCTCACGCCTCAGGGTGGTGGGTGCGGAGCTGTCATTGAGCTCTCGTCATCCAGCTCTGCCCTGCAGCAGTGGGCTTAGCCCACACGTGCTCCCGGGCACCCACCATCCAGCTGAGCAGGGAATGGCTGCCCAGTCTCTCCTTGCACCCTCCATCTCCAGCCCCTCTTCCCCTTGTTTAGAATTAGAGCACTGCTCCCACCAGAGGGACAACGCATAAGCTCACGGCCCTGCGTCTCCTTTTGTGCACTGGGGAGGGGATGTTGGGATGGTGGTTAATGGGGTAGAGCTGGTCCTACTGCCTCTTGGGAAGCCCGGCCAGAAGGTGCCAGGGGATCACAAACCCATCCTCAGAGTAGGTCACTAGGAGTTTAGTGTTACCCTGGGGGCTCAGCCACATCTCTAGGAAGCAAGCAAAGTCCCACTCAGCACCTCCTTATGTAAGCATTTTTCTGCTTCCTGAAGATCATGATGGATATCCATTGTGCCATCATCTAAAGGACAGCTAGGCCTTACAACATTTGGGCGAGGTGTGCAATTACCTGACTCTCCGAAGGAGAAAGAAGCAGTGAAAAGACCAGTTCAATTTCTTACATTATTAAGGTCCTGATGAACGTTTTGGTCCTGGAAAAGACTGAAATAAAATATTAGATTGAAGTAGGTATGAGGATTGGCCCTGATTTCATTCCAGGTAAAGAATCAGGTCTCATATTCTTGTATCCCATGGCAAATATTTTTAATATCTTGCCTTCCAAACCATTTACGAGCTATTTGAGAACCTGTGTATTATACATTCTTGTAGTCCCTGCAATGCTATACACATAGTAGGTGCTCAATAAACATTTCTGAATGTCTACTTTTTCTTAATTGCAAGTTAGAAGTATGCTGTCATCAGCTCCCTACTGTATAATCTTAAAACACTTCATATTATTAAAAAAGAAGCAAGAATTCTCCCAGTTATTAAAATACTGAGATTAGAGCAACTGGAATTAGTCTTCTTTTACAGCTAGACAAACTGAAATAAAACCTTCCAGCACCTGCCAACAATTCCATATTGGCCTCAGTCTATTATCTGAACTTTCCCATGCTCATCAAATACGTGAAGTCGGTTTATGTGGATGATATTACATAAATTAGCCACGTGTACGGGAATGCAGATATGGAGAAACTTCCGTTGACCTGAACGTTTAGTTGCAATTGAGACTCTGTACCACATGAGTAACAGGGTTGGACAGGAGAATGATGAAAAATCACTGAGTCACTGCAAGTAATTTAATTATAAATAGCGTTTTTATGACTGGTGTTAATGTGCGCTGCCTCAGCTAACCTGACAATAAAGGTTTCACAAGCTACAGTGACATCTGGAGCCAAATCATGTGTAGGAATTATGCAGTGGTAATAAAAGCCACTTAATTAGCATTGCAAACAGTGTTCCAACATTTATGAGATGTCTGCAAATTTGCATACAGATACATAATTACATAATTTGCAGCTGTTGTGTTTGTTCCATAAGACCTTGCCACTTTATTAGCAGAATATGTAAATCAGGAATTAATTCTATCTTTTTCATCCTCAGTCTTGTAAAACTGTGTGGTGGATCATGGTAATTTTGGTGCTTCAGCTCTACCTGGACTTCATCACCTTGTCCCAGACTGGTTTTAGAACAAAACATATCCCATGACTTATTTAGGGAGAGGGATACTTTGAATGATTTGTAAATACTATTTGCTAATGAATGAACATCATTAATTAGCTATCTTTGGTTTTCCCTATTTGTCTTTGAAATCCTTTACTTGCTCTGTTACCGCAGAAATATGGCCTATTTATGTCCTGCTGGTTTAAAGAGGCTAATTACATATTTGCTCTTGTCTGTCTCCTTCAGATTGAGGCAGTTATCTTATATTCTAAGTTAATGCAGTCCACTGGAATGAACGAGCCTAATCAAAATGGAATAGTATCTAGCGAGAGTTTCAGATACAGAAAGCTGAACAGATCTGGCTGCTAAATACAGACTAGAAAGAACATACACCCAATTTAATTGATTGTTGATCCTTCTGAAGGAAACTGTATTTGAACTAATTTAATAAATTGTATTAGTACAAATCCATGTGCTTGGACCATATGATTTTCTCTATTTCAGATCTAGATGTTGTGAAGAAAAATAATCACCATAGGTTTGTGAGTCCTTAGCAGACAGCCAGATTAAAAATGTGCCCTTGAGTGGGCTGTGATGGCTCGAGGTGCTAAGGAAGAGGAAGAATTGGGTTAGGTTATTAAACCGAGGCTGTGGGTAAAGGCTAACTTATACGTGGACTCTGGCCACAAAAATCTAACAACTTAATATTCTTAGTCACTGTCAAAAGATTTATTTTATTTTGCCAACTTTTTATTGTCAAATATTTTTTAAGTGCTCATCTTTATATAGTGCTAGGAAGATCATAGTTCAATTTTAATTAAATAGATATTATCTCAACTTTATAGGAATTTTAATCCAAGGTGAAAATGATGTACAAAAATAATTAAGTCTGCAGATATGTCTACATATATGATACTATGGGCAAGGTATGGTTTTGTGGTTTTGGAGGGGGGAATCATGTTTACCTAAGTAAGGGGAAGAAAAGCCCTCATCTCCTTTGATACGAGGTTTCTTGCAGCTCATTCTAGCTTTTTGATAGTAATGCCTTTAATCGTTTGGGAGAACAAACAGTTTTCATGGAGTTGAACTCAGAACCTGTGTAACTCTCACCAGCGCCTCTTTTCTCTATCCTATCCATCCTTTCAGAAAAGGTACGGTGAAGCCCTGAATCTCCCTGTGTTTCTAGAAGGGTCTGGGCTGACGACGTGGTGCTGCTCAGGCCACACCTTCCACTCATCAGCCTCTCGGGGATCCGTGAATGGGGCGAAGATTCCTGGGCCTCATTACCCTGGAATATGGATTATGTAATAGGAAAAGTCAAAAGTTGTCTACACCGGACTTTTTTATAAAAGAACCTCATAAATGGAAAGTGGGTTCTTTTGTTGGTCCTTTTATTCTCTCCCTGCAGGAAATTTTTGTTCTTTCATAGAATAGTCAGCCATCATCGAGAACACCTGGCTTTAACATTATTTCCCTTTAAACTACCTTTGGAATATGCAATTTAGTTGATAGAGTAAAATAAAACAGAAAGGGTCCTGCCTTAAGCTACCTTAGGTTTTTGATTTATAGAATCTTTAATAACCCCCAAACTCAACAACATTTGTCAGAAAAAAGGCTCTCGCACTGGCTTGACCAGGAAGCGTAGAACATGCTCAGAAGGTTGGCTCGTCGGCTCTGACAGCCTTGCCATGAAAGCACTTTCACAACGCTCTCTGAAGTAGAAACGATGGCCATGCACAGTGATGGTGGACTTTCTTGGTAGATGTCCCTGTGCTAGGTAATTAGCTGGTTTCCCTTCTTCCTTTTCTCAGCTTAATGTAAGTTTTAGAGTTATGCAAGTGTTATAGCATTGGATGCTAAAATAATCACAAGAATCAGCTCAATTGCTCAGTTAACTTGGACCAACCACGGTGGCTTCCAGGCTGCTGTACCCACAGGTCGGCATGCCTTTCTCACCTGGTCCCTCTCTAGACTCCCAGGGACCCACCTCCAGAAATGAAATGCTCCTCACAGCTTCTCCTCTATCCCCTTTAGTTTATCTTACAGAAAAGCTGAATGCTTCTGATAACTAGGTCTGACATTCATGCGGGCAAGAGGCTGAACGAAGGAGGCAGCTCAGACCTGAGCTGGCCAGGGCTTCTGGCTCTGTCTGGCCAGCAGCTGGTCCAGCGGCTGAAGCCTGACCATCCAGTGCCTCTGTGCCTCCATCGCCACTTCTCTCTGTGTGTACAGTAGGTAAACTGCTTTGAACTGGGCAAAGTATTTTATCTGGTCTGTAGCTTTAAAGGTGTTTATGAATTTCTAAAGTCCTGGTCTTTCTTCTTAAATATCAGAGATAGTAATAGAGATAACTGACATTTTGCTAATAGAAAGGTGAGAAACATAAAAGAAAAATGGAAAGAATAATTTTGGTAATTTTCAGCTTAAATAATGGAAATGAATTAAAACTATACTTAAATTTGTAAGTATAAATGTAAGGATTAGTACCACATTAATTAACTTTTTTTTCTCACTATAGTCTGAAATGACCAAGTGGTTATATCTGGGATCCAACAATGATCCCTAGAAAGATGTAGAAATTATTTCTTTTATGCCTGAGTGGCCTTTACTTCTTTCTTTTCACCTAATGCAAAAGCATCAATTCTTGAAATTTATGGCTTCTATTAAGATACACAAGTAACAAAGGTCCAAAACTTATAAAGTTGGACCTACCCCAAGGAAATAAGTACATTGTTAATTAATTTGATTTTGTAAAAGTAAGAACAACATACCAACAATTTCTTGTATTATGATTTTAATATTTTAGAGTACCTATTTTTATGTTTAATCTCTGGCACTTTCATTGGAGGTAGTAAAAAATCTAGTTACTGAAAAAAAGTTTTAAAAACTTATTATTGCAATAAAATAATGATCATATCCTTGTTGAGATGAATAGCAGAAAGAAGAAAAATGCTTATTAGTCAGAGTTCTGAGGGTTTTCAGGAGCATGGTATTTAACACAGAGTTTGAAAGGCTTTCAAATATGGTCAAGTGCTGGGAAAGCAAAGGTGTGAGAAAGTCTCGCGCTCTCGGGCACTGCCTATCAAAGGTGTGGGAAAGCCTCGATGGCTCTCAGGCACTGCCAGCTCGCAGAAAATCCATGGGTCTCAGACCCAGGAAACAGATGCCAGTGGGCACACTTTTTTTCAACACTTACAAGGGTGATTTTTGGGTGAACTCTTGGAGGCTACCACAAAGCCTAGGCTTGCCTGTATCCCCGTGTTTGCTTGGCACAGCCTGAGGAGCTTTCTGTGGCCATGCCACTCTGTCCATTCCTGCCCTTCCCGTTAAGTCTGCCAGGCCAGGAAGGGGGTGCGGTTCCCAGCTTCCGCAGCCCGCCAGGCGGGGAAGGGCGTGCGGTCCCCCAGCTCCCGCAGCCCGCCAGGCGGGGAAGGGCGTGCGGTCCCCCAGCTCCCGCAGCCTGCCAGGTCTGCCAGGCGGGGCGGCTGCAGGGGCCGGCGGCGTTGATGGCAGCAGCGCCTTCCAGGCGCGCCCCTGCGCCTCCTCCCGTCGAGGGTGCCGGTGGTTCGCCCTGCGTGGGATTCATGGCTCTGTAACTTAGTCACGAGCAGGAAGCCCCCTGCGTTCCCACGGAGGAGACCACCACTCAGCTCTCGGTGCTTCCGCTCCCCCTGCGGCCTCCCACTGTCTCACCCCAATCGCGGTGGTTGCACTGAGGCTACAGGGGTGACTCTTCTGTTTCCTTGTCTCCCTCCTACGCGCTATTTCTCCTGCTTGTACCACTCTGCACCCTGGGAGTTGGCGTGAGAGCCTGGTGACGTTACCGCCTTTATATGCAGGAAAGTTCTGTGAAAGCGCCTTTGGTCCGTTGCTGCCCTGCCGGGGCCAGTTTAATTCAGCTGCCGTGAGAAGCTCAGAGCAAGTTAGAGAAGATCCAGGCCTAGCTGGGGACCGGCATCTTTTGTTTTCATCCTGGGAACTTTCAGCTCCCATGATGAGCGTCCCCACACCCATCCCCACACCCTCTGCTTCCATAATCTTCATCTCTCCACTCACTGCTGCAGCTACCTCTGGACTCGCTGTCAACCGGAAGAGTTCAATATCTGAAATATGCTTTGAAGGTTTCCACTGGCTTTTACTCCCTGTATTTCCTCTTGAAGGGCTTATTCTCCGAGCTCATCTGGACCTTCAGTTTCCTCACCTCTTTCCAGCCTTCCAATGTATCATTAACTTCCTCTCTACTTTTTACAAATCCTGTTTCACTGGCGTCGTGGGTGCCTTGACTTGAAACTCCACCACGTAATGTTAATTCCTGAAGAAGGGCCATCAGAATCCTAAGAACTGTTATTTTTTGTTCCGTGGTATCCCTAATGACTAGACTAGTAGCTGACATACAGGAAAAACTCAACGTGCTAAGAGAGGAAACGAACCCAAGTCCCTGCTTTCTCCACTTCTGTTCTGCACTGCTGGAAAAATCACATAACCATGCTTACT
Organism: Cabassous unicinctus; assembly: GCA_029593785.1. Lineage (NCBI taxonomy): Eukaryota > Metazoa > Chordata > Mammalia > Cingulata > Chlamyphoridae > Cabassous > Cabassous unicinctus. The sequence goes on along the minus strand of JAQZBX010018402.1, from coordinate 15,217 downwards.
GACATATAAGTTTTTGATTTCTAACTTCAACTGGACCCTTAGTCAATCATTTCTCTTTGCTTATTCTTAGTGTAATACTGTCTCTGCCTAGTTTCCTAGAACAGTGCTTGAGGCAAATCTTTGGTGCTACAGTTTATTGCCTGCAATCCAAGGATGTGACAGTGAGGGAAAAGGGCAGTCAGGCAGGAAAGGAGGGTGTGCAACACAAGGGGCTGGGTTCCCAGGCCAGCCGGAGCACCCGTTCACAGGAAGTCCTCGGAAGAAGGTGCTGCCTCTCCAGGCTGCATCCCGGCGTGGAGGGCAGGAGAACTGACCTGCTGGTAACTGTCTCCCATTGGCCGCGTTTCACCCCAAGGGATGCCAACTCCCTTACACTTGTGAATTCACACATATGGATGCGAGAGAGACCTGTGGCATCTTGCCCTTGGCACCACCAGAAAACCCTGGTGAGGGAGACAAGAGGTCCATGGCATAGGTGTGAGGTGGGCGCTTCAGGGGTAGGGGCCTGGTGCAGCCACCAGGGGCCCCAGGCCGGGTAGCAGCCTGGCTCTAGGAGCAGGACGAGTACAGGCTGTTGCTAGGTTTCCTCTGGCTGAAACGCAAGCCAAGCACACATACCTGGGGTGGCACGTGGATTAGCCTGTCATGTTTCCTTCCGCCATGGGGGTTTAACAGACTGTTTTTTCCAGGTAAGAGGGAAGTCTGGTCCATATGCAGTAGGAGTGGTGCATTCATGATTTTTTAAAATTTATTTTTATTAGGGTAGTTGTGAGTTAACAAAGCAATCATACATTCCATACAGGATTCCCATATATCCCGCCACCACCGCCACTTTACATTGTTGTGACACATTTGTTACAACTGATGAAAGAACATCGTTATAATATTACTGCTATTATAGTCCATAGCTTACATTTGGTGTATTTTCCCACGAATCACCCTATTATCAACATCATGTGTTCATATTGCTTTTTTGTTTTAGGTCATGAGAGAACATTCTCATATTTGTACTGTTAACCACAGTGCATCATCCACTTCAGGGTCACTGTGTCGTAGGGTCCCCTGCCTTGTATAATCCATCCAAGTGCACACTCAGTGGCTCTCAGTGGCTCTCAGTTTCACCTCAGAGTTGTGCTGTCATCAGCTCAGTCCATTTCAGAACGTTTTCATTACTCTAAAAGGAAAAATCCCATACCACCTTGCACCCCCCTATAATTGACCCTTAGCACTGATATAGTACCTTCTTTGCCATTGCTGTAAAAATACTACAATATTACTGTTAACTATAGTCCATATGTTACATTAGTTATATTTTTCCATGCATCTCACTATTCTTAACACCTTGTAATAGAGGGACATTCTTTCTTGATCTTGAGGTTTTGATTATTTTCAGGGGCAGAATATTGAATATTTATGTTTAATATTATACTTTAATGTACTCTCAGTTTTATATTTAAAAAAAACCCAACAAGTAGATTTGGGTGGTATTATTATTATTCTGATTTTGAAAATGAGACAGAAATCTAGAAAGTTTGAAGTTATTGTCCAAGATCACAGAGCTAGAGTGCTTTAGTGAAAGGAAATTTTGACTGGCAATCAAAAGATTGAGTTTCAGTTCTAGCTCCATGTCATACATTTTTATTATCATTGTTTTTAACCCAGAAGCACCGATGTCCAAATAGAATTTGAATGATGGGCTCAGCAATTCTTTAATCTTGCAAGTGTCTAACTGTCTCCACCCTGGGCAGGGGGCTCATTTTAAACATATTGAACACCTCATCAACATTTTAAGGAGGTTTTTATTAGTAGAGAAAGAAAGTGAGAAAAATGTAGATTACTTGGCTTAAGAGTTCGTTAGAAGCGAAGACAAGCCAGTTTCTCTATTTTTCTGTGTGTGAGTGTGTGAAAATGTCCATTGGTTGGAATTGATGAGAAATCTTGTCCTAAAATGAAATGACACACATAAAAAAAAAACCCAACTCTTTTGCTGTCTTGACAGTGAATCATTTGGGTTTTTAAGTTGCAATATTTCATGTTTGGAGATGTTATTTATAAATATAAATATTATTGAATGATTGCCTTTAGGTTGAAATGTGTAAATTAAGGTTAACGACCAGGGAATTTTTCCCTCAAGAATATGGTCTTAAACCAATCTCACAACTAAATTTGCTCCCACAAAATTACAAAGAATGGTGATCAAAAGGAACAGGAACTGATAAAACTAGTTGCAGTTGCAAATAATTCTGGTCTTTAATGCTGTAAAAGTGTAAAGAAAGAAACAAATGGAGCATCATGAAGATGCTGACCTCTCTCAGTCGTCAGGGAGTGATGTAGGTTTTATGTCTTAAAAATAAACAGTTTGCTCTTCTCCTTATGCAAGGAGGCCTTTAATAGCAGAGTTACCTTCTGCATGTCTGAAATACAGTGAATTCGACCCCACCACTCAAGCTGGATACCGCAAACGATCCGTCCTGCTTTTCCTTTGGTTTCCTCACCTCCTCTTTGAATTTACATTTGCATTATGACTTTCCACAGTCAATCATATGTATCAGTTGTCTCAAGCATTTTTTAATAATAATTTTACAGAATATTTTTATTTTATAGCCAGAAAACAAGGTAATATAAAATAGTTCTGGCTTCTTGCCAACATCAAATATGGGTGTAAATTAAACTGTGGAAATTGGAAGCCAATTCAATATTTTTTTCTTGATCGTGAAGAGATAATTAGTATATCTGCCACAAAGCATGTAATTTTTATTATCCGTGAAGACTTTGCCACAATGAATACATCATTACCTGCACAGATAAGTAGGTAGAAGGCTGCATTCATTCCTGAGCTGCTATGAGAGGGGAGGAAAAGCAACCTGACCTTGCCTTTTTCTTTATAATTAGCATTGCTGAAACAACTTTAAGGGCAGAGCCAAAAGAAGATGAAAGCGTAGACTGGCAGTGGGCTGGGAAGAGTCTATTACAAAGGAGGCCTGTAATCATTTAAAGACCGCGCTGAGTGGGAAGACCTGAGCTTTCAGGTGTGGGAGGCTGAGCGATGAGAAAGGTAGTGGGGTTGGTGGCGCTGTAGCAATGAGAAAAGGGATATATAGCAAGGAATTAGGGTCTGTTAGAAAAACCGAAGGTTGGGGAAGGAGTATGTTAACAGCTTGACAATGAAATATGCAAAGCGCAACTTTAAGTTGCCGATAAAGTTCATGAGGCCAAGCCCCGTAGCACAGGAATCAGGAGCTCTGGGGCATCATCTTTGACCTTGTGCAGTTGTCCTTGTTCTTTTTGAATCTGAGCTTTGTCATAAATAAAATTGTCAAAGGGATCGTGGCGTTCTCCAATTTGCCAGTGGACTATGTTCCAAGATTGTCTGGGTCTCAAAAGTCTAAATTATTAAAGGGAATTGCACAGCGTTTCTCTGGTTGCAGAAGCTGCTCTCTCTGCTTATCAAATGACGTCCAGGGCAGGGGTCAGGTGGCGGTTCCCCCAGCTAGCGACAAAAAGGACGTGCGTGGGAGGCTTTTCTTCCAGGCTCCTCTCAGGGCTCCGGGTGGGTGCAGGGCCAGCTCCCTTCTTAGGTCCCCTCCCCACTTCCCCCTAAAGTTCTCGGTGGCTCCCCTGCTCCTCTTTCCACCTTCACTCCTGGAAGCTTCCATGATTTCTCTGCCCCTTGACCCCGTGATGGAAAAGATGCCGTGAGTCACCTGGGCTTCTGTTCCTAAAGAAGCCTAAAGCCCTTTTGAGGCTTTATAGCAATTTTTACCGGCAGCACATTTATTCCTTGAATGAATGAACACCTGGTACGTCCCAAGAACGTGATTAGGCAACAGGGACGTAAGGTGAGCCGGGCCTGGTGAAAAGGTTTGGAAGGAAGTCAGTGCCAAGCAACAACAAACAGTTAACCCAGCATGTGACAAACTATACAATAAAAGTATATGTTTCCCAAGGTCTGTGGGTTGCAGAGGGAGGGCCAACAGCTTGCGGGGGTGGGCAATGCCATTAGAAGGCCTGGCTTTTTAAACAGAGGACGGGGCCCCGGGCACTGCTGAGGAGCTGGCAGCGTGCAGATCTGCGTGGCTGGGACGTGGACACAAGGAAGGGATGCGGTCAACAGAGGCACAGGTGGTCACATTTCTTGAAATTCATACTGGCGTGTAGCGTTATTGGGCACCACAAGCCTCTCTTGCTCTCACAACCACATCTCCACTGCACCAGGAGGGGCAGCCAGTGAGACGGGCCTGCTGGGGTGAGTCGGCTCAGCAGGACGGGTGCTGGGGGGACAGGCCCCGGGAAACCCATGCAGTGCACAGGGCTCCGCTTTCTCCTCCAGGCCCGCTTGGCATTGCAGGCGGGAGCCACATGCAGGATTAATGAGATGCTGTAAAGTGGAATATTCACAGAAAGGGGTGCTTTTGTGAATGCCAAGCACTGAGCCCGTGAAAGAAGAAAGCCGACTAAAAGGCAATTGGCTTTTGAAATGGAAAACATTAATCAGAAATGTGACAGGTTTTAGGAATACCTTGCTTTTCAGACTTCCCCAAGCACTTTGGGCCTCTGACTGCTTTTTACTACCCAGTGGCACCGCTCATTGGTCATTTTCCTTATAACCCCCAGTGGTGGATTCCAATCCTGGGAGGGCTGGAGGTAGAGCAGGCACCAGTGCTGACTGCAGGCAGCAAGCCAAAGCCTGCGTTTTCAAGATGGGTAGGTCCAAAAATATTCCATAAACATGAGTTTTCAGGGGCAGCAGTCGATTTACCTTAAGAATTTTAATTAAAATATTCCAGTTTGATGATTATGGAGGCAAAAGACATAAGACTTTATAAGTGAAATAAGACACACAAAAGTGCAAATTAAAAATGCATAAATATGCTTCACTCACACGTTCTTTGCTTCTTCCTGGGCACCATGCTGTGCATCCCTTGAGAGCCTCTGGTAGGCTTACTAGTTTTAAAGTTACCTGAGTCTGTAATTATTTGCTAGTCAGTTACTTTTCCTTCCCAAATGTAGGATTTCTGTTTCTAAAATGACATTCTGTGAAAACGGGATGTGGGTTGATTGGGGGAGCTTAAATGAAACAAGCTCTTCACGATTGTTTGGTGCCCCACGTTTCGGTGACTGCCTCGCCTTTTGTTTCTGCGAGGTGCACGTCAGCCACAGCCCTGGCGGGGAGCCTGGATCTCGTCAGGGCGGCATGTGGTCACCTCCTCACCCCTCACGTCCTTGTGAAGAGCCTCCCAAGCAGCTCCCAACACTGAGGGACTGACTGAGTTCTCCCGGCCTCAGCAAGCCAGGGGTGGGGAAGAGGCTCCAGAATCTCTGCCTCTCTAGCACCGAGAAAGGGGACACCCTGCAAACTGGCGGGTCTATGGTTTTAAGGAAGTAAAGAGTTTCTTTGGAAAAATAGAGCTAAGGTGGGTCTATACTGAAAAGACGGAATGTGGCCGGTTCATCCAGTGCAGCCAGGACAGAGTCCAGCAGGCAGAACGGAGTTTAAACTGATGTGGTGACAGCAGAGCTTCCCCAGCCAGATTCAGTTAGCAGGGACTAAGCCTCTGTGCTGAACCGGGGCTCACCCGTGTGAGTCTGCTCCCCACTAGTTGGCTGAATGTCTTCTTCCCAAGCTTATCCTCACTAGTGTCTCCCACGATGCTCTCATTTCTAAAGGGGGTGCTTCTAAAGCAGCACACAACTTTTGCATTTGATTAGTAACTCATTCATTCTACACTGTTCAGAAATATGTTCGTACAAACACTGATTTTTTTTCTCCTAGGAATGAGAAAATTCTGGTGTTCTTCCATTATAAAAGAAGATTGTCCTAATTAAGCAGAAGAAAACAAATTTACTATGACTATATTTAAAAATTTGTTGCCTGTCTTTAATATTATAAAAATGAGCAGTACTGTTATTTTCATCATAGCCAGTTTTAGGTAGTATAAAAAGCAAGGGTCTTTATTTGGCCAGAAAACCTGACTTCACATCTTTAATTGCCTCTCATGAGTTGTGTGACTTCAGTCAAATCCCTTCACCTTTCTGAGACTCGCTTTCTTCATTTGTAAAATGGAAATAGCCTCTGGGTTCTAAAAACTGCAGAGTTATAATGGAAGTGAAGTATCATGTTAATAGGCACTTAAACTTTTGCAATTGTTGTTGCTTAATAGCTGGAGAAATCTAATCCACTCTTGTAGTTTAAAATGTATTATTTATATGTTATTCCAACCACGGTCCAGGGGCTCATAGCAACTGGAGCCAAAATAAAACAGGATGGAGAAAGTTACTTAGTTTGCCAGAGTTTCTATGAAAAACACTGCACAATCGATTGGCTTAAACCTTACGGTTTTATTGTCTCACAGGTTTTAAAGCCAAAAGTCCAAAATCAAGATGAGGTTTTCGTGTTTCAGTGATTTCAGTCTGCTTTCACATGGCGTGGTGGTTTGGGGTTGTATGTACCCCAGAAAAACATGCCCTTTAACCTAAACCATTCCTGCGGGTCTGAGCCCGCTGCTGAGCAGGGCCTTTGGGAGCGGCTGCTTCAGGTGAGGCGTGGCCCACCTCTTGTCTCACATCCCCTCTGGACACCTGCTTCTCTGTTCCCTCTTTCTATACACGCCACGCGAAACAGCGTCTCAGGGTCCTCGGGGCCATGAAGTGGATGGCTCTGATATGGTACGCCGAAACTTTGATAATAAATAACTCACCCGTTGAGTTTAAATATCCTGTGAATTTAGTTTGAGTGAGTCCCTTACTGAGATTTTGTTAACATATATAAAGGTCTGCTGCCATTGTCCCATATTTGGACTTGTAGAAGTAAAGATTTGTCCATGGTAGTTTCACCATAAAAAATAAGTTTGTTCACAACAAATGTGTGAGGCTATAAATTAAGACATTCCACAATTATATTAAGCATCTCCACAACTTGCTGTCAACTCTCTTCAGAAACTTTAAAAAATTATTTTTTTTCTCTCTCTTCAAAACCTCGACAGGAATTATTGTTCCCATGTGGTAGACGAGAAGCAGGTTCAAAAGAGTTACGCAAGTTTTTCAGTTTAACAGTCAGTACGGTATCCAAGGCACAAAACCCAGCTTCAAATTCCGGGAAAACTCTCCCAGGTCTGTTTTCCCTCTCTACTTGCTTTTCCTTTATCTCTAGCAGGAGCTCTCTTTCTTTAAGTGTAACGACCACTGAATAACTAAAATACCCTGCAAGCAAGGAGGAAATCAGTACAACCAGCAACATTTAAATGTTGAGAATGATGATGCCTGCAGCTTAAAAACCATCCCATGGAGGTGACTACAAGCCTGAAATATTTTGGGGACCAGCAGAAATGTTTGTGGAATCAGCCTATTAGGGCCAAGGATTGGCATTGGCAGTCTGTTTAGTTTGCTGGTTGCTTAGGATTTGATGAATGGAGACTATTTTGTGTCATCAAAATAATCTCTTTTAAAATTACCCCTAATACATATAAACATATCCAGAGTATTATTAGTAAAATCCTATAATTACATCTCCTAAATACTCTCTTATCATTTAGATTATTCAGGTTAACAGCCTTCTCTACCTCTTCCCCGAGAGCTGTAGAAGAGCTCTCAGTGCCTCTTGTTGGTCAGGCACATGTATCATTTCCATCCCAAACCCATCTTTGCGTGTTGAACTTGTATTGGTCTGGAGTGGAGGTCAGCCTCTCCCAACATACAGGGAGCGAGAGTGGGAGAGGCTTGATCCCAAAAGGAAATAACGGGATATTTGGTAGGCAAAAAGAACAGATGGCCACCTCAAAATTCTTGTTACACTTCTCACTTATGAACTTCAATGGCTTGCTGAAGATGGCACAGAAAACCTACGTTTCGGATTCTAGGAACAGGCTTCTTTTGACTTCCCTGGTCTTACTGGATTTTATGTGAAACAAGGAATGAATTCCCAAGAGAATTCAACCTAAGGTAGGAGAAAGAGCCCACGAGGAGCTGTATTTTAAACGGGGAGCTGCTTTGCCCGTGGTGCCGGAGCCTTCCTTCGGTTGAGTGACCGTAACCCTGTGTTTCTGCCAGTTTTACCAGAGACAGGATGCGGGGTCAGCAGCTGTTTGACACAGCATTTTTCACATGAGCTTGGACGTAGTTTTCCCGGATGAATATGGGGTGGTGCCATCTTTTTGAGCTTGGGTAGTGTTGACTGAGGAGTTAGCTTTCATGATACGGGGAAAAAAGAGCCCCTTTTCTTTTTTGTTCTTGAAGATTGTTCTCTTCACTAGAGTCATCCAATTTCCTTCCTTTTAAAGGTGAATGTTTCACACAAATGATTTTGAGAGAAGTACCAAGCTTGACTTAGAACTATGGGCATGAAAAAACAGCATCAAATATTTGAGGAAACAGCAAGTATGTGTTTTACAGCCCATATTTAGAGAAAATTCCATTCGGAATAGATTTGGTTATCTAAGGATTTCAAGAACAATCCCGCCTTAAAGCAATGAAAATCCAAATATAGTTTTGCATATGTGCGGGAGAATTAGAACCAACGTATGCTTCTTCCACAGCTCTTAGCTCTTTTTTCCAAGGTGTTAAAATGGTAATTTTAAAGGGCTACTAGAAAACAAACCCCAAAGTAAAACTACAATGGCTTTTGTTTGTTTCTACCAGCTCTCAGTTAGGGCAGGCTTCACTTACTGTCTTTACTCAAGGGGGTGCCACTTCACAGCAGTTGTCACTGTGCCTGGGAATCCCGGAGGGCGGCACAGGGATGAGATGGCCGGTCCTGAAGTTGTACAGCTTCCAAGGTGGGTGGCTTATCTCTCAGTCCCTCAGCAAGGCTGCCACTCTAGAGTGAGTGTTTCACAGAGTAAGTGGACCTCTTCTGGAAATTCAGGTGCACCGAGTAGGGGCAATCGATGTGATCTAAGCAAGGTGGATGAAAACGTCTTTTCTCCAGGAAGCAACGTTAAGGACAAATTTAGCCTTGGCAAAAATGCTACCTAAAGCCCTGCTGGGTCCTGAAAAATCATTTACTACTTGCACATTTAAACTTATCTGCCATTTCATATTTCTTTCCAGTCCCAAACGTCATTAAGCAAATGCTCCTCCTCCACATCTGATACCTGTCATCATCCTCACCCTGAAGCAAGCGGTCCTGCTAAACTGCCTGGGAAGGCAGTGCTCCGCTCGGCGTGCCCTGCAGCCTCACTCTAGAACAGCCTGTTTCTCCTCATCCTCACAGGGCCACCGGGCAAATATCTTGTCTTCTGAGACCAGCGGAAATGCCCAGAGCTAACATTTCTATCTCCTTGCCGAAAGAGTGTTCTTCCTTGTCTGTTTCCTCATGCTCGATTTTTTTAAAAACTCTGACCACTTCCTGCCCTCAGCTCTTCTGCTCTGCTCAGGTATTTGGATTCAGAACCCAAATCTTATGCATGTCCTTCCTTGATTTTACCTGTCAACCCAGATGTTGAAGGCAAGCCACGTTCTTCAGCTTCGCTGCAGAACTTCAAACGAGAAAAGTAGGCTTTGAAAAGAACCTATTTCTGTCCTTATAACTCATGGTTCCTCATAACAACTGCATAGAAATATATGCTAACACGAATCTGAGAGGCTGGAGCTGACTTGTATCATCTCAGAGCTCTGTAACCCTCCCAGAAGCCGGGAGCATGGAAGGAAGCCTCCCATGGGCTCATCCTTGCATGCCCATGGATGAGCTGGAAAGTTCTGATGGTTGGAGAAGGTCCCTGCTGTAGTGAGATTCTCAGAATCACACCTGCTGGAGTGTACCGTGCTGCTGCTTCTGGAAAGCATCTCTCTCTCTCTCTCTCTCTCTCTCTCTCTCTCTTTCTCTCACTAGGATCATATCTGGACTCGGGGAGCTTTGCTTTCAGAATATTAACTGATGGCTCAGAGTTCCTGTTGACATGACTGGACACCGTGATGCCATTTGATGAGTTTTAGGGCAGCCTATAGGGTGTGATTCTGGTTTCTTAGCTTCTTAGGCTGAGAGAGGTTCTCATGGTGCATCTTCCATCTTTATTCAGTTTTTTTTTTAATGCTGGAAAACTCCACTTCAGAACTGAAGCTTCCAAACACGCATTAAGTTTAATGTGCTTGAGAACTTTTCAGATTCAAATAGAATCATGAGATCTGGCAAGTGGTTAAGAAATAAGACAGCTTAACACAATGCATTGAGATATTTAGTTATTGGAATATGTTCTGTTCAATGAAGATTGTACATTAGGCTTTAAAAATTGATTTCATTAAAATGATATGGTCAGAGTAAAATGTAAAAGACTTAATATGGTCTTGGCAGTGTTATGCATCTTAAAATTGCTCAAGTAAAGCAATTGCGTATCAGATTCTGGCGTATATTATATATATACCATGTTTAATACATATTAGATATATATATGTATCATGTTTAATATATATTAGATATATATATATATGTAACATGTTTAATATATATATGTGTGTATATATATCATGTTTAAAAATGTCCAAAACTTTATAATTTTCACTCTGGGTAGCAATGATGCTCAAGGAATTCTGAATGCCTCTATTCTTAGGTTCTCATTAACAGAAATAACTATTTCTGTAACTTTAGATTTCCCAAAATAACAATTCAGGCGAGAACTTAAAAAGCTGAAACAAAGAAAAAGTATTGAAAATTGCAGTCATGAAAAGCAAAGGTAGAAACCTGTTCACTTTTAGATTTATGTGCTTAGACTTCTGGGATAGAATTTGGGAATGGCCTCGAGGCGTGGTGGTTGGTTTCCAGCATCCTGTCTCACTAGTATTTTGAATTGACTTCAGGGGTCTGTTTTTAAAATGTTTTCATTCCTGACTACAGAGTGTAGAGCTGCTTCCCAGGCACTGGAGCTGTTTCCACTGAAATTAAGAAAGGCATTCCGGCATCCCACAGGATTAGTGCGATCCAATTGGGTATTTCTTATGCTAATGGGCATTTACTCCAGGCATAGGGAATTTCTCATCACCAGGAAAAAAGCTTCCTGGAGGGAATGGGTTTGCGGGTAGCAAGGGCAGTCAGTAAATCTGGCTTTCTAATCCCAACACTGTCACTAGATTTCCACATAACCAAAGGGGGTGGATTACACTGTCAGTGCTCTGATTAATCGGCACTTGAATTTAGGCAAGCCTGTAGAAATCACTTTTGTCTGATACTTCCATGTAATGCCTGCTAGGAGCCTGGGGAAAAATGTTGCTCCTGAATATAAGGAATTATTTGGTCATGAATCCATAATTTCTAACACATTTTCCCCTGGAGAACAATATGGAAGCTAAGGTCCTGCCTCCGTCAAACGACAAATCAAAATCGTTTACTTTTTTATTACGATTATCATTAATAAAGCAGGTTATTTTCTTCAAGTTTGTGGAAGGGGCTTAATTTATATGTATATAGTAATGTTAGTATTTATATTGGTAAATGATTTCTTTCTTTGTTTTCATATACAATATGTTTATCGAGCATCTCCTTTTGCCAGACGCTGTCTTAAGTTTTGAAAATAATGTATTGTTTTAGTTTCCTACCTGCTAAAACAAATACCGTGCTGAGCTGGCTTAACAACAGGAACTTACTGGCTCATGGCCTCAGAGGCTAGAAGGCTAGTTTAGCCCCAGTTCAGTATCTTCTGGTTGACTGGCCATCTTGGGGTTCTCTGGCGTTGGCACCCCATGGCCATGACAGAGAGCGTCTCCTCCTTCCTCCCCTGGGTCCATTGACCCCCAGCTCCTGGCTGCTCCCTGTGGCTTCTCTCTCTGTCCGACCTTCGCTCTGCTTGTGGAAGACTCCTGTGATTGATCAAAGCACAGCCTGATTCAGTGGGGCCACACCTCGGCTGAAGTACCGTCTTGAAGAAATCTTATTCATGGTGGGTCCACACCCACCAGAACGTGCACCGCGACCGAGAACAGGTCCACACTGGGGTGCACAGTTCAATCTCTGTGTGTGTATCCAAATCCCCCTGAGGTGTAATTACCATAGCCTTTATGCACGTAAGAAAGCTGAGCTACAGAGAGGTTAAGTAAATTGCCTACGCCCTGCCCTCAGCAGTGGAAGAGCCGCGGCTCAAGCCCAGCCTACCAACACTCCACACCACCACGGTTACAATCGCCTTAGTTATTGAGTAATAGAAAACACTTACAAAGGCATTTCTATGTGACGGACACCCTCAAAAACCTTTTCCTTAATTAATATTGATCAACTACTATGTAAGAGGCCCTAAGTTAAAGTTTTGCAAATTTTATCCCACTTAATTTTTTTAACAACCTTGAATAACCTTCCCAAGCTCACAAAGCTAATACATGATAGAGCTGGAATTCAGCTCGGTCTGTCTGATCCTAAGGCCTATGCTATTTTCTCCATATCAGTGTCTTTTGATTTTATGTTCGTATGTGCTTTTCCACATTGTGGACCCTGCATGAAACTAATGCATTGGGAATATTCAAGCCTCAATAATCTACAAAACAGCAAAACTTAACTTATACTGCTTTGAAGAAGGGAATAATCTACAAAACAGTGAAACTAAAATTTGATTCTGGTGAATTATGTCAATGACAAAATATGAGGATAACTAACTTATCAAAGATAAACAAGCTATATAATTAAAAATTATAATTGATACCCATTAATTTCTTTATTAATCTATTTTCAAAATAAGTGCATATGCATGCTTTAGGATTTCATCATTATATATACGTACGTTATTGATACTCATTCAAAACTTGCCTTTGATAAAGGGCTTTTGCAGTTAATTTTCACTCTAAAGGATATTAACTATAATCATACCTTGGCAGTTTGAAGCGTCTTGCTATATAACAGAATTATTTTCTGCTTTGTGGTGTTATGGACTTTCTTTACTTTTTAACACCCCAGAACAATTTTTTAACATATGTTCTTAGTTACTTACATGTGTCTGGGCATACATTTGGGAAAAGTGGTAATGCCACTTATCTCATGGGAAAGCACGATATTTGCTAGTGGCTGCAATGGGTGTCACCGCTTCATCAATCATCTTTTATTTTTCCAGCTGCCCCATCACGGAAGCTGCTGAATCAAATATTCTCTGTTATTATTGGTTTGAACTTGAAGGTCTTATAAAAATAACTAAGGCTGATGGTGTTGTATAATGAATGGACATGGGATTCATGGGAACTTGAGGGAAATGACCCATGGGTTGGGTCTCATTTTTTAAAAATATGCATCATCTTTAGATAAGGATTTGAAGAAAGGCACAGATGGGACTGTGGTATCTTTCACTGTATTATTTGTTCCCTCCCAAAGAGTCATTTTCTTATCAACACTTGCTGGTGATTACACTCCTAGGATCAGGAGTGAGTAAATCCTCAGCCTTCAGGGGTTTTGTACATGTTCTGAGGAATGACATGTAAGGGGCCTGTATAAATTCATAAATAAAATCTCTCTCATTAGGTGCTGTTAATTTATATTAATAATTTCCTTTATTTGAAAACAATAAGCTTGTGCCTGAGTTACTTTAAAATTAATATGTCTACTCTTTAATGAATAAGCCACTCAATTTTTATTATCACTACTACTTTTGCGGCTGCTATTAATACTATTACCTCCCGCCTCCTGGGTGAGGCTCAGTAGCTTGAAGGGAATAATAGACCATCTTGAACACTTTGTTTTCCAATTAGAGAGTTTCTTGGGATGTTGTTTTCTAAAAAAAGACATTTCTTTTTCGGGATTATTTAGTCATTCATGGCAATGAGTATTTAAAAAATGATGATCAAATGTATCTCAATAGCATGATTGTCATAGTCTTGTAACAGTCACAACAATGTTTTAATTCCAAATTGCAATCTATAGTGATCCTGGTTTGGAAGATATTTTAACTATCCTCACACTTTTCATGTTTATTCAAGGAAGTCTCAAGACCAAAAGGAGAACCTTTCTCTCTAAAGAAAACTTTGTGTGAGAGGATACAATATCTTAAGAAAATGGCATAACAGAGGCGTATATGAAAGCACCCAACCCCGTATCTGGCAGACAACACGGTTTCGTGCATTTTATATGACCCGAAACTTGAGTTCTGTGTCCTGCTAAGAGTTAAGGTCTCAGTCTATCAATAGCTGAGTTTTGGAGCCCAGTGCCTGCCCTCCTGTTTCTAAGAGGAGGTTTGATAACTCAAAGAGCACAGCCTTGATTCTGTGTCTCATCAGAAAATTTATGCTCTCCTGAAACGAGTGCACTTCCCTAATTCCTCTTTTCAGTTCTTCACACATTGACTTTCAGGATAATTACACTTTATATCTCAGTGACACAACATGGATTATCCATTTTGTGGATTTTCCAGACTTGGCATCAGCCTTTGTCTCCTAAAGTTTTGCTCTTTTGCAGAATGTAGATCTTACATCGTAAAGGACTCAGTAACGGACGGGCAGCTGAAGCTGAAATAGGTTACTTTGGCAATAAGTTCATGGTTATAAATCAAAGGTTTAATTAGGTAGGAGTTAAGCATTGTAGTTTGTTCCAGGTATCCGTAGCAAACCACCCCAAAACTCAGTGGCCTGAAGCTACAGCAGTCCTTTGTATTCCTCACGAACCTGCAGCGTGGACAGGGGCTGGCAAGGACAGCCTGCTGCTAGGCTTGGTGGGGCAGCTTGCCTGGAGACGGGGGTCCCCACGGTGGCTCCCTCCCGGGGCTGGTGAGTGGTGCTGGTGCTGGGGTTCACCAGGGCCGTGGGCTGCTTCCCCACAGCCCAGGGGGCTTCCTGCCACAGCAGGGCAGCTGAGTCCAGAGGCAGGAAGCGGATGCTGCCAGCTCCTTAAGGTCTGGGTCCAGAAGTCGGTGGAACATTAGTTCAACTGTGTCCTAGGAATCAGATTCAAGGGGAGGGAACATAGACCCCTTTCTTGATGGGAGGCCTGTCAGAATTTGGGTCCATATTTTAATTCTGCCACATAAGCTAAGACTGATGTTTTTAATTCTAGTTTTCAAGTACCCAGTTTGTTCATGTTTGCTATCTCTAATTAACATAAGTAATTAGGCTGGCCATACCTGGTCTTATTTAAATTAAATTGAATTATTAGAAACAAAATAAACTAGAAACAAAGCAGAAATCTTAAACTCCTGTTGAGCACTGGGGATATCCTATATGTTTTGGTTGCATGTGCTTGAAAAGGCCTATAGAGGCTCTGGTAGGACAGGGAAGACCAACAAAACAAAGATTAGCACTGACAGGTGTAAAGGGACAGGGCAGC
>JAQZBX010018401.1:0-34667 GCA_029593785.1 Cabassous unicinctus | reverse complement strand
CATTTTCCTATTAATTGTATTTGGCTATTGTATTGGCTTCATTTTTGAAGAAGGTTTAGATCACAGAAAGTTTACAACTGGTGCAGGAGAGGATCTTTGGTGTGGAGTGTCAGCAATGTGGGTTACATGGGAGGAAGTTCACCTGGACATACATTTAAGGTATATAAATATATTTAAGTGTTCACGGGGCATTGTCACAGTGGGTGGAGATTCACACAATAACTGAGAGAATATTGAATTCCTATCCTGGAGAACTCTGTCACATTCTCTAATGGAGCAGGAACTGTCCCCCAAGTGTAGGGGCAATGGTAGGTGAATGAGGATAGGCCATTGATATTGATGACTATGCTTGTGAGCCTTTGCTCTTGAAATTGAAACTTTGCCTAGTGTTGTGGTGTGCCTAAGAGTTGCCTCCTGAGAGCCTCCTTGTTGCTCAAATGTGGCCTCTCTCTAAGTCAAACTCAACATATAATTGCATTACCTTCCCCCAGCATGGGACATGACTCCTGGGGATGAGCCTCCCTGGCACCAAGGGATTTCTACCAAGCACCAACTAGCAATGTAACTGGAAAAAGACCTTGAATAAAAGGAGGAAAAGGTAAAGATAAGTGATTTTATATGGCTAAGGTACTTCAAAGTGAATTGGGAGGTCATCCAGGAGGTAACACTTTTGCACATCTCAGCAGGATCTCATAGACTGCCAAAGTGGATACTACCTCAAATAGTAGGGTTCCCAAGGGCTCTGGAGACACCCAGGTCCTATGGTCAGGTTAGATAGCTCCGGAGTTTTGTGCCTTGCTAGTGGGCCTTACTTTGGAGTTTATGTTCCTGAAAGTGACAGAGTTGGACTCAGGTATGGCTTCCCTACACGTGGCTCTTTTGTCCTTTCTATTTGAACCTGTACTTGGTGCTGGAGTGTGTAGGTGTACATCAAAGAGACTTTTGAATCTTTGGGCTGCCCATGTGCCAGCTGGGCCCTGAGCCTTAGCAGAGTTGTAACACCTACTCTCCAGTTCACTGGACTCCCCCAGGGCAACTAACAAGGAAGTGAGGATTGACAAGCACCAAATCAAGGAAACAAGTGAGCCTGCAACTGCAAGTTGCAGAGTCCCATCCATTGGCTGTATGAGATTGAAGCCCCCTCTCAATTAGAGGTGGAGTGGACATCACCATCCCAGAATCCTCAGGATTGTGGAATGAACTATGGACTAGAGTGGATTTACTGGTATTCTACTATAGACTTGTTGTGATTCTAGCAGTGGAAGAATTACAGCATTGATGTGGAGGCAGTGGCCACTGGAGGCTCTGGGGGCAGGGGTAGAGAAAGACAGGTGTAATGTGGGGGCTTTTTTGAGACTTGGGAATTGTCCTGAATGGCATTGCAATGACAGATATAGGCCATTATATATCTTCCCATAACCTGCAGAATTGTGTGGGAGAGAGTGTAGACTACAATGTGAACTATGGTCCATGCTCCGTGGCAATGTCCCAGGATGTGTTTATCAATTGCAATGAAAGTGCCACACCAATGAAGGATGTTGTTTATATGGGAGGGTGTGGTAGGTGTGGGGAGTGGGGCATATGGGAATCCCTATATTTTTTGTGTAACATTTGTGTAATCTAAATATCTTTTAAAAAGTTATATATAAAGATAAAAGCTAAAGCTAATTTTTCCGGAACTTCCTTAGGAATATCTCCCTGATAATTAACTTTCTTTGTTTCAGCCGGTATAAAATCTGTGAGAAAAATCGTTAACAGGGAGGCTGATTTGACATTGCACATCTCCAGTCTCCCGCTGGTGAATAAACCCTCTTTACTTTTCTAGCCTAGTTGAGTGGGTCTGTCTAAGGCGTCTGAGGACACCCCAGTGCCTTTTCAATGTTGACAATCAAATAGGATAATTTACAGTGTATATCAACATACAGTAACTGAATGTCTGGCCAAGCATTGATTTCATATCTTTTAAAACGTAAATTCTATGAACACATTTGCTCCTTAGAACTGACACATGGTGCTGTGGTCTGGCCAAAAGAAATAAGTCAACTGAAACCAATCAATTAATAAGTGTTTAGAAAGTACCAGCTCTGTCCTCAGGATTATGTTAAGTGCCAAATGAGATATAAAAGCAGATTATAAACAAGGGCCTTGTTTACAACGACCCTGGAAGTTAGTAGGAGAGGAGAGATGGTTATGACGTGAGAGGCATCATAAAGTTGTGGGCAAGAGTGTGAACTCTGGAGCCCAAATACCCAGGTTCAAATCTTTGCTTTGCTACTCACATACCGTGTGGTCTTGAGCAAGTTGTTGCTTCCTCTGTGCCTTAGTGTTCTCAAGTATAAAATTGGAATACTTATAGTATCTACTGTAGGGTTATTAGTCTTAATTGTGTTTAATATTTGTAATGCTAGGAGTACAACTGGCACAATGAATACTGTCAATGAATAAATAAATGGAAATAATTAGAAAATATTAAGTACCAAATGATGAGGCGTAAATAGTGTTTTCTAGGTTAGGAACAACAACATTAGTAATAATAACCACCAGATATTGACGGCTGACTTTGTACTTCACACTACACTAAACATACAGGCATTATCTGATAGAATTCTTATAAGAACTCAGTGAGAAAAGTATTATCTCAATTTTAAGTGAGAAAATAAGCCTTATAGAGTTAAAGTGATTCATCTAACTACTGGGGCTAGGATTTAAACCATGGTTTTTCTTACTTCAGGAAGATGAGTGAAAGGTAGAATAATCAAGGAATCCCTCCCCCCCACCTCCCTCCCTCCCTCCCTCTCTTCCTCTTTCATTCCTTTCTCCCTCCCCTCCTTCCTTCCACATATGTGTTTTGAGTGACAACATGATTCCATAAGCATAATTCAAAGTGTTAGAGTAATAATAAGAACAGGTAAATTAAATGAGGATACTAGAGGCTAGACTAGATTTTCCCAAAGGCAAGGTAAGTAAATAATTGAAAATGTGCAAAAAAAAGAGATATGTAGTAAGAACAAATATTTAGCCTATGACTTAGATGTGCTAAATGTTAAGTTTTTTGTTTTTTTTAATACAAATGTTCCCATTCCACTTGATGGGAGAAAACATAATCTTAATAAATTCCATATAAACTCAGTCAATTTGGGATAAATACCAACAAACATAAATTTCAGAGTCTTCCCCAATCTTACGTCTTTCCAGGGACATTTTCTTTCCATGCACTTCTGTACTCAATTTTGACATGTTCTTGGTATTGATCTGCAGTCCTGTGTATTTAAAGCCATGATAAATATAATCTCTTGAAATAGGGAGTTATTTTAGTTTGGCCCAATGAGTTTGGGCCTTAATCCATATTACTGGAGTGCTTTATAAGCAGAAGAAATTCAGACAAAGAGAGAAAAAACCATGGGGAGGAGCCAGAAACAGGGAGTCAATTGAACCCAGAAAAGAAAGGAGAGGACATCGCCATGTGACAGGAAAACCAAGGAACCCTAAGGATTGCTGGCAAGTGAGCACCAGCACACCCCAGTCTTTGGGGAGAAAGCAAGCCCTGCTAATATTGTGATGTTGGACTTCTGGCCTCTGAAACCTTGTAAGCCAATAAATGCTTGTTGTTTAAAGTCAGCCCTTTGTATGGTATTTGTGATAAAAGCTCAGGCAAAACTAAGACAACACCTTACATATCACTCCATTCAGGGGTAGTGGGAGGCTTCTAGCACTAATATGGACATCTTTCTTAGTGGTTCATGCCTTATTCACCTCTGCCTATATTTATATCAAAAATTTGCCTCTTGATGCTCTAAAGAATTAGGCTCAATCTGAGTAATATTTAGGTAATCTAAGCACCTTTTATATATATATATATATATAAAACAAATAACATTTATGTAAACAAATGCACATATATGCATATGTATTTATATATCATTTTACAAATATTGGTATGTATTGTGAAAAATTTGATTTTTACCCACAATAAAAAAAACAAAACAAAACAAAAAACACTTAGGCTCTTGCAACTCAGAAAGCTAAAGACTCTCCCAAAGGGTTAATTTTTGGTACTGATACAAAAACTATACATTGATTTCTTTCTCTATTCATTTCTGTAGTAATGGTACATACCTGGGAGAGCAAGTTTTACCTTTCTCTAGCTCTCTTTTTCTCTTCTCTCTTTGTGTCACTCACTTTCTACTTCTTTCTCACACTCATATGCATATAAATACACACCTATATATTCTAAATGGGAAAAACTGAACCATATACAGAATCTTAGCTCAAAGTATTTTAATTACAGGATCCATAGGGAGGGCTGTGATCAGGAGCAATAAGGTGCTATATAAAGTATTCACTATAAAGAGCAGCCAGGTATCCAGGATTTGTAAACTTCAATACTCTTTCTATTCATATTCAAGATTGACAAATCTTGAAGAGATAGTTATAATGATTTAAAACATTGGTTTACCATCATATTTCTCCCATTCTTTATCTTGATTCTTTGAAACATGCCCTTCCAATTTTTCTTGTTCAGTGACCAAAGGGGAAAGAAAGGTCAATCAAAGAATGATACATAGTGTTTGAGCCTCTAGATCTGAAAAAACAAAGCAGACAAGAACCAAATGCTTATAGAAAAAATCATTTCCTTTACCTCCTTATGTTTTTCCTATTCTTTTCCATCATCCTGCTTTCCAGTACCATGGAATTAAGCACCAGCAAATTAAATATTTTTATCCAATTTACAACCCTGCCATCTCAATATGCTCTTAATGATACTGTTTTTATTTCTATACAAATGTACTAAAAAAGACAGACACAAAGTACAAGAAAAGGGGGACTTCCAAAGAATTGGATCACAGCCAACTTGGTCAGGTTCTAGAGAAATAGAATAGTACCTTTTCTGTAGCTTCCTTTAATGACTAATTTTCTAGGTTAATTTAACTGTAAGCAGTAAACTCCTAGAGAGATTAGTATAGGATCACATTTGAATTTAAATGGTAGAATTAGATTAGAATCTATCACACCCTATCATAGTTTTATCCTAAATCCTGCTGTGCTGTTTCAGTCTTAAATTCTCCATTTACTCCAGGATCCTGCAGAGCTCACACTAAGTATTATAATATCAATGCTTTATTAAGAGTCTGAGACATTCGGTTAGAATCCCATGGTAGTGGAAAACCACATGGGGTCGCCTAGTCTTATAGTTTATGATAGTCTAATCATGGTGAAGCAATCATCTTACTATAATTTATTATTTCTAAGCTATTAATGTTACTGACAACTATAATGAAAAAGCCAAGAAATTTTACTTATTTGAGGCTATATTAAGTGTCTTGGTAAGGGTAATTGATTAGCGTGTGCATCGGAAACAGAACGTCTATAATTTTCTTAAATATCCTCTCTTTAAATGGTTGAAATGCTGCCGGGAATCATAGGAACAGTTGTTGAGTGTAGTCTAAATTTTAGAGTAACTTCATACAGGGATGGTGACCTAAGCATGGCTGTTGGAAGAATTATCGATGAAATATTCTATAAGTATAATATAACTTTAAATATATAATTTTTGAAAATGCAGTTATCCATGGAAAAAGGTGCAAAGCAGAGCTTCTGTATGTGATGCTGCTTTTGCTGGTACATGGTAGCAATGCCACAGATCTGTGGAATGTGGCTTGTTGCTTGCCTTCCTGGTCTTATTTTAGCATCCTCTATTTCTGACTTCTTAAACTTTAAAAAATCAGAGGCAAGACCTTATAACATGTCATGTTCACAGTCATCTGCAAAGTTGCTTTTAGAAAAATATGATTTTGAGATTTTGAATGAAAAAAAACCTGCTGGTAATTTTCTGCTAAGTTTTTTGTTAAGTAATTCATTTTGTATAGATTTTGAACTCCTACCTTATTCCATTGAATATGGGTAAGAAGACGTGATGTCATTTGACAAAGGTAGAACAATTTGGTAATGGAGCAGTGATCAATGAAAATTTTGCAGGTAAGGTGAAAGTTAACTTTTGTTATTTTCCAAACTTCCTTTAACTTTCCCCCTTAATTTGGAGATGTGGAATGAGAGAGAGAACATTTTAGCAGTGCTGTAGAAATCAATATTATTTTATCTTTGGGAAATAATGAGCTCTGTACGAAGGGAGGTTACCTGTTTCCTCTTTTCTTGAAATGTCTTATTGCCATTTCTATACATTGCAGAAAGTTGTACAGACTGACAACTAGGGAGTTCAGGAAAATAGTTAGAATATATATATACATCTCTGTGTTTTATACATTGCCTATTATAGGCACATACTTCGTATTAAAGGTAAGGGTAATGCTATTTTAACTGGAAAGATTTCCATAATTGATAGTGAAAATCTATCTAAGTAAAGTGAGAGGATTTGCCATGGAAAACTCCTTAAAAAGATGAATCTTGAGATTGATATTAACATATTTGTAGGATTTACATAGGTAAAGAAGAAGAGAGGCTGCAGAATCACCTGTGAAGGAGCACAATGGAAGCAATTTCCGCCTCCTCATGTGTGTGCTCATTTGGACTTTATATTTAGTTCTAGTAAAGCAGCTGTCTTGTTTTATTCACATTTATTTTACATGCTTGTTTTCATCTCTTATTCTATAAGGAAGGAAACCCATTTTTCTCATCTTTTAAAAATGAATAAATGAATGATTGCATGAGTATAATTAGTTTGCAGAAGTATTTATGGTGGTGAGTACTTTGGAATGAAGTTGGCTTAGGTGGGTGTTTTGCAGATTCAGTTTCCTGAGAAGTGACTGTGAGATGGAATTTTTGAGGAGGATGTTTGTTAAGGAGGCCCCTTGGGAACAGCACCTGTGTAAGGGAGGGGATGAAGCAGGAGTAGGTAAAAGAAGAAGTTGAGATTGCAACCCCAATCACAGCCACAGCCAACCCTATGAATTGCTCTGGTGCTAGAATGACCATTCAAAGTTATAGGCCAGGATTTTATATGCCTGCTTTGGTTGGTCCTTGGACGTAGGATTCCCTGGCAAAGGGCATGACCTTGGGAAAGGGAAAGGTGGTTCTCTGTAGTTGAGGCAGTCTCTGAAAGTGATGATGGTTGAAGGTTGTTTGCTGGCAACACTCCTTGCAGCTGGGGAGACAATTCCTTCATTGATGGGGATCTGGGCAGTGCATTTACAGTGTCCATCATGGTGGTGTGGAACTAGATTATAAAGACTATTGAAAGTCAGACAGAGGGATTTAAAGTAAACAAAATGATGAATGGTGAACACATGTCCTTTTAAAATTTCTTTAAGCACAATAATATCATGAAGTTAATTCCATTAGTAGTATGTAGGTTGCATAGGATTGGACAAAGAGATCAAAGGCAAGAGAGCCAGTTAGGAAACTCTTTGGGTGATTCTATCATGAGGCAACAAGGCCCTGGTAAACTAACAGCCATGACAATGTTAATGGATAGATGCTGGTTCCTGATAGGATTGAGAGATCAGGGTGGCTGCCTCTCCAACTTTTGAGCCTCTTATATGTGCCACATACTTTGTATACATTATGCACTTAATAATCTCAATAAAGTGGTGTGGTGGATTGAATTGTGCACCCCAGTTTGTACATACTCTTGCTCTTGGTCCACATTCTGATGGGTGTGGACCCATTTAATAAGATCTCTTCAAGATGTCATTTTGGTTAAGGTGGAGCCCCACTGAAACAGGTTGGGCTTTGATCTGGATAACTGCCCTTCATAAGCAGAGTTAAAGTCAGATGGAGAAAGAAGCCATGGAGAGCAGCCAGAAGCTGGAAGTCAATGGAACCCAGAAAAGCAAGGAGAAAACACCACCACGTGCATTGCCGTGTGATGGCAAAGCCAAGGAACCACAAAGATTGCTAGTGAGTCAAGATCCTGGCCCTAGGAGACAGCAAGCCTTCTAGCCTCTGAAACCACAAGCCAATAAATTCTTGTATGTTATTTGTTTCAGCAAGTAGGAGATTGAAACAGGTGGGCATTATTATAATTTCATTCTATGGAAGAATAAACAGATACTTTGAGAGTTTAATCGAATTGCCCATGTCCTTCCTGCTAGCAAGTGGGGAAGACCAGGTCTGCCTGACTTTAAGAACTTTTCATTTTCCCACCAGGTCATGTACCTCTCCTGTCAAGTGATAAGCCATAGCATATACTTTATCTTTGAAGCCTAGGTTGACCAGAGAATGGTATTGCACTGTTACGGTAAGAGAAGGTGAAAGGGGAATAAGCTGATTTGCAACAGTGAGGAACAAGAATTTTGTAAAAGATGCAAAACATTTGTCAGATTATAGAATAAGAAACTAAAAACAACTACTAACTTATCAACCCTTTCCATGCACCAGCACTATGCTTTAAAGACTTCATTTTGTTTAGTCTTCACAAGAGCTCCATGGGGCAGATACAATTATGATCTTCATTCTACAGATCTAGAAACTGAGTGTTAAAGATTTTGAATAAATTGTTTGAGGTCAAAGAGCCAGTTAATGTTGGAGCTGGGTCTTTAAACTCGGGGTGTCGGATTCCAAAGCCCATGATGTTTATCACCAACTTTAAAACTTGCCACCTAATCAATGGAGATTGTTTTCTTATTAATTCATTTAAACTAATTGTCAGTCTATATTATCCTTTTTTAATATTCACCAATAATTTTGATAATTTCACTTTTTTATCAGTTTGTGTCTGGATAGTTATCATTTTGTGAAATTGGCATCTTTCAGGTTGCCACAAGCTCTTCATACAGGCTGTAAATTTATGATTAAGATTATGACCTGCTTGTATATAATGAACCTTTGTGGCCAAAATCACCTTATATTTGTAGTCATGTCTATAAAAAAAGTAGATGAAGCTTTGCTAAAATCTAGGCATATTCCATGCATAGCATTCTCTTTAGCTACTTTATCTGGAAACAATTAGATTTTGGTAAGAAGCAAATTAATCCTCATGAGTCAGACTCTAACACTGTTATGTCTCTTCTGTATATGGAATTCCAACTGATATCGTTTGATGCTCTCCTGTGGGGAACAGATAGCTTTACTGATATTGCTTAAGATTTTGTTATTCCCAGGAGGTTGTATTTCCATTTTGGTCATTTAGATAAGTTCCCCTGAAACACAGAATCAAAGCTGGTAGGGTAAGCTTGGGAATATGTTCCTTCTAATGTGCTTTATTTTAATTATATTTTTTATTACTTTTAGTGTAAATTAGATAGACCAAGGAAGAATTGCCAGACTAGCTCTTCTTTTAACTTTTGTAGTTTGGCTTATTCTCATTCTAAATACATATAATTTATAAGAATTTCTTAGATCTAGGTATCAAAGAATCTTAATATTTAACTTGCCCCTAGGAATAAGTGTCTAGGTTTATTAATTGGTCTAAGGGCACATCTTCCTTCTGGAAATTCTTTTTTCTTTTGATTTCTACATCATTCCTCACATGTGCTTTCCTTTATACATATATACCCCTTCTTACCCTCCTCTGCTACCTTCTGTTCCACTATCTACTCCCATGGATTTGCATCTACTCCAAGATTTCATCCCTTTTGCCCTTGTCATATTGTATGCACTATGAAATTGTTACATATCAATACACCAGTTGCCCAAAACTAGTTCTAACACCACTAAGCCTTTTATCTCAGTTGCCTCTTTGATATCTCCTGGATGTTTATAAGATATAAACATCTATAAATATGAATGCACAAAATTCATAATTTCTTCTACAAAAGTGCTTTGATAATAAAGCAGATCTCATCCCTTCCTCAACTGAGACCCTTCTCCCCGTAATTTTGCAATTCCTCCCACAAAACATACAGTGTGTTTCCTCAGCCTTTGATTCTGGGCTTGGCTAATGGCATTACTTACATTGGCCAATGGGATATTAAAAGATATGATGAAAGCAAGGGATGGAATGTGTTGTGTAGTTGAACATGTTCTCTTGAACCTTTGCTATAGCCATAAAATTACCTGGCCTGGCTAGCTTGTTGGTTCAAGGTTATGAGATTCCTGTGGCAGAGCTGCTTGGCAGTCCACAGACCTTTGTTTGAAGTAGTTACTCAGCTGAGCCCACCTAAACTCAATCTCACTGGTGAGACCAAGTGACAAAGCAGAGGCATCTGTGTAAGATGTGCAAGAAATAAATACTTGTTTTTGTATGTCATTGATTTTTTTCTTGCTTGTTATACAGAGAAAATTGACTGATACAAAATTGGTCCTTAAAATGATGTGTTGATAAAAGAAAAATCTAAAATATATTGCATTGATTTGAGCACTGGATAGCAAGTGACAAGGAAACTAATATGGGAGGCTTAGAAAATGGTGGCTAACCCGTATGATGTAGTCATGAATATTTGTTAAAATGTTTACTTGTGATCATCTGGAAGGCAGCCAAAGGACTGAATTAATTTGTGGTCTTGGGTAAGGTGGATTCTAGGCAGAGGGCAGAAGAATAATCTAGCTCTATTTAGATGGATTTAATAATGTAATAAAATGGAAAGCTGAGCTCAGAACAGAACTATGGAGTTAGAAAACAGAATAAAGAGGCAATAGAGAGGTCCCAAAATGTGCTGGGTTAAAAAATAAAACTCTTTAAAAAAATTCTTCAGCCTCTCCACTCTTGCCAGAAGTAAAATAGTATCATATTAAAATACAGCCTTGGGGAATATCAAAGGCTTTTAAGACGACTTTTAGGGTTGTATACCAAATCAAGGAGTGATCCTCCTCTGCTTTGTTAGGATGTTTGGAAGAATTGAAGTGGCAAGTAGTAGTTACTTGCAGTGAGATAAAAGGGCTTCTAGAAAGTATGGTCCCACAAAGATTTGTGGCTTCTATAAATATAGTTAATGGTAATAGAATGCATAATAAAACCCACATTTTCATTGCTTTTATAAATGGAGTGGTCTGGGATGAAATACAAAAGATCCTCAGGGATTTTAGGATACCTGGCAGGAAGATCACTAGCCAGGAATAAAAGGGACCAATTTTGCAGCAGAAAGTAGGCTAAGAAAGCTGCTTAGCTGTCTCAGAAGGCATGTTCACTAATTCCCTTGCTATAAATGGATGAGAATGACGAAAAGAGAGTAATCCCCCAAAAGGTTCAGAGAAAAGCCATGGGAAGCTGTAGACTGGAAAGCCCCTCTCAGGAAGCAGAACCAGGGCCTAATCAAGGAACGTTTCCAGAGTAGGGGGACATGGCAACATTTGTGTAGTAAGAATTCTGAGTTGCCATGTACTCAGTGACTTCTATGTTCTTCCTTTTCTTCCCCTCTTCAATTGGTAGCATTTATTGCAGTTATCCTGTTCCTATTACACAAATTGTATGATAGATGTATGGGAGCAAATAATTTACTTACTTTTTTGTTCATTTGTCGTGCTTATTTAAATTCCTACGTCTTCAAATCCAGAGAAAACATATCCAGACCTGATATATATTACATGATTCTAGACTTTGAGTTTGGTTCTATGATTAGATAAGACTTTTGGGGATCTTTGGATGAGGGTGAATATATTTTTCATGTGGGAGAAGTGTGTATTATTATGGTCAAAAGGGCAAACTCCAATAGATTGAAATATTGGCTCCAGTTCTTCACCTCTCACTGCATCTTTTCCTCTTTAGTTTTGTAGTTTATTCTACAAAATGTGGAGTATAATTTGCACTTTGTCATGTGACTCATTCTGATTAACGGGATATTAGCATATGTGACTTAAGTAGGAGTTTGAAATTTGTTTGTAGGGTTGGATGTGCTCTCTGTTGCCTTTACTATTGTCAGAAGAACATGCTCCGCTAGACCCAAGGAGAATGTGGGACATGAGGAGCAGACCTTCAGCCTTAGGCAGAGACAACCTCTGAAGCTCAATCTAAACCAGCTCCCTACAGCATAAGACCAAAACTTAGGGTACCATATCAAGTTCTTCCCAATATCACCCCAATATACCTTTTCAGCCTTCTTTTCTACCACACACACTAAACTGAGGCATATCCCTCCCTCAGTTTCCAGGTGTCCTTGAACAAGGGTTTTTCCTAAACACTTCAGGCATTTCTCTTCCTTGTTACTTATCTCCTGGGGAGTGCATTTAACTGAAAATTGAGTTTGAAGAGGAATGAGGCATACCTAGACACTTCTTTTCCTTTTCTCTTTGGAATCCATCTGACAGCAGATGGAATGCATTTCTGGCTTTCTCTTGGCCCTGAGACCTGTTTGGAGGAAGGTACCCTCCACATATGGAAAGTCTATAGCTTTTCAGATCTGTTTGTGACCATGTGAGTCTTTCTCAAAGTGTGGTTCCGTATTAGGATTCCTCTTGCCCACAGAGAAAAGTTAAAGTTTTCACTATCAGCTTGTCAGTAATACAGGCAATTTTCTTCCATCCAACTTATTCTTTTGTATATTTTAATTTTTTATCAGTGCTATGTTACATTATAATTTGCAGACAGTAAAATGCACAAAGATTAACTGCATAGCCTGATTAATTTTTACATATTTATACCTCCAGGTGGTGTTTTTGCTAAAATAGAAGAACAATCTCTGGCTTGTGACATGTGATTATTCATCTGGTGAATATGACTTTTCCATCTCCATCAGAAAAGAGAATCAGAATTAGTTCACATGCACATGGGATGGACAATAGTATGCATTTTTGGTTTTGCTCTAAGGTTATGTTAATTCTCCTGCCTTATGTAGTAATATGGGTCAAAGGGATTTGTACCTTCTGGACATTTCACACAATACATTGTTCCACTATATATCATGCTTATTGAACAACACTAGTAAAACCTGACAAATATATGGGAAATCTTCATAAGATATATGTGCTCCAGATGGTGGACCTTATGAAGATTCAGAGGCTTTCCACATCAATGAACTATTTAAGGGTCCAATGGTCTGAAGCGTGCTCAAATACCTCCTACAAAAAAAATAACTATTGCATCTATTCCCTTCCACTTTACGAAAGAAGCAAACATTTGTTAAGTGTCTTCAGGTTCTGAAAGCAGCTGTTTTGGTCACCTGCACAAGCAGATGGCCCTCACCCAAAGTTCGGTTTGAATACTGAGATGGCTGACATCACACACCAAAACTTATGAAAAGATCTCTTACTTACATAATTGAGGTCTCTGGGGACTGCAGGGCAAGACTTTCAAACACATCTAAAATTGCTTGAAAAAACAAGGAAAGGAGACTGGCTTGGATTTTCATGGGGGCTGGAGGGTTGGGTTGGGGTAAGATTTCCCACACATAAGCAGGGCTTCAGTAGTTTGAATCTTTTGCAGGTGCCAAAGGAGGTAGGAGTCAGGCTTTCATGTCAGCTTGTCCAGATGTGGGGCACAGATAAAGAGAGGAGCGAGGCTTTTAAAGGCTGTCATCAGCCAAATATCAAACATGAAGTCAAACTCCTCGCAACAGCA
This sequence comes from Cabassous unicinctus, assembly GCA_029593785.1. NCBI lineage: Eukaryota > Metazoa > Chordata > Mammalia > Cingulata > Chlamyphoridae > Cabassous > Cabassous unicinctus. The sequence continues at coordinate 21,280 of JAQZBX010018401.1, read as the reverse complement.
GCATATTCTGTACTTGAGAATATTGCTTCAACCAATTTCCCCAGTAATATGCATGACTGCCGGCTTTGAGTATAGCTTTGAGGTAAGTACACTGTATATAAAAAAAGTAGCTCCGTCACTTGAGTCATAGACCTAGTGGAACCTTTTGTATTACAGGTAGCTGTCATGGGAAAAAATGCTATGGTAGGCTCTGATAGGAAAATTATAATATATGATATTGATTTCTAGAGAAGAAACCCCATGTTATCTGCAGCACAATTCGAATGGCATGCCCTGAGGTTCTACTATGCCTTGATATTGATGGTGTCTATATCCATGCAACATCAAGTATCTATGTGGCTAGGGACACCCTTCCTGAGTAGGTTCTGTCAAATCAATCATCAGTTTAGGTAAGCTCAGCAGCAATCCATTGTGAGATGGGAGTGGTATACCTAGGTAGATATGAACAGGGTCAAAGACACAAGTAAGTAGCATAAACAGGTGACCTAGACCCAATTGTGATTATCCACAAGAGTTGCATTGGTTCTTCTCTCATTTCATACATATGGGTAAATGGAGTGGGTTCTCTTATAACCAGCTGACAGAAACGGGATAAGCCAACCCTGGTTCATGGATAAGTCAGTTTGGTATGCTGGTGCTGATTGAAAATGAATTTCTTATGCACACCAGGGGGTGGCCCTAAAAAACAGTGCTGAAGGAAAATATTCACAAGGGGAAGAGATCCCAGCTGTGCACTTGGTCATCAACATAGTTTGCAAAGAGAACTGGCCACAAGTAGGAACAGAGACAGAATCATAATACATAGTGTATGGCCTAGCAAGTTAGTGAGGGACTTGGTGGCTAAAGTTTTAAAAAGTCAGGACAAGAAGCTCTGTGGAAAAGCATGTGGATGGACACATGAGAGGGAGAACAAGCATAAAGATTTTTGTATCACACATTTACACTCTTAAAATACGATCCACTATGGAAGAAGCACTAAACAATCAAGCAGATAGAATTACATGGACAGTTGACATCAGTCACCTCTATCATTGACCAATCAGTGCTGGCAAACTAGGCAAATGAATGGGCTAGCCATAGTAACAGGGATGGGGCTATACTCAGCCCCAACAGCATGGATCCCTCACTAATAGTGCAAAATATTCCACCTGCCAGCAACAGAGATCAATATTAAGCCCCTGATGTAGGATCATCCCTTGAGAAGTCCAACTTGTTGGAAAGTGACTCTATTAACCCCTTCCATCCTGGAAACAATTCCTCAATAATATTCCAAGGGTGCATTTCTTTTGCTGCCCATAGGGCCTTAGCCAACATCACATCTGAGAATGCGCAAAGTATTTGAACCACTGATACTGAACTTTGTACAATATCACATCAAACTAATGGACCCATTTTTCACCAAAAGAGATACAACAATGGGCACATCTGCTGTCTATCACATACCACACCACCCAGAAACTACTAACCTGCTAAAAAATTTTCAATGGTACCTTAAACAAGCTGCTGAGGCACCTGTTTGGAGATGATACCCTCTGAGGAAAGGGTGCCATAGTTCAGGATAAAGTACATACTCAAAATAAGTGAAAAATGGTAGACTACCTGCTTCCAATAAACAAAGGGTAGAAGTAATAGAGCAATAATATTTAAGGAACTCCCACAAATAAATAAGAAAAAGCCAGAAAAAACGTATTGAAAAAAAGCAGGAATGGTTTTATTTCTAAAATTCAGTTAAGTGAAGTTTTATTTTCTATGGCAGACTGAATCTAAAATGGTTCTCAATGATTCCTGTCTACTACTAGTCATGCCCTATGTGTGGGATGGATCTAGTGACTCATTCTAATGAATAGAATATGGCAAAAATGATGAGATGTCTTTTACAAGGTAAGACAATAGAACATGGCGATTTCTGTCTTTTTCCCGCTAACTCTCTCTTGTCCTTTTGCTGGCTCAATCTGCAGGAAGCCTGCTGCCATGTTGTGTCATATTGTGAGCTACAGTATCAAGAGGCCCATATGGTAAGGAGCCAAAGGAAGCCTCCAGCCAAAAGCTCAGGAGAAACTGCACCCTGCCAACAACACTTTTGAGATCTTAGAAGTGGATCCAATTCAAGTCAAGCTTCAACATGAGATAACAGCTCTGACTGACACATTTATTGCAGCCTTGTGAGAGAACCAGAGGCAGAAGACCCAGCCAACCTTTGCCAGGTTTCCTGACCTCAGAAACTATGAGATGAAAATGTTGTTACTTTAAGCCACTAAGTGTTGGGGCAATTTTTATGCAGACATAAATGAATACACATATAAATTATCCTTTTATGTTTTATATATTTTTAAAATTTAGAAATTTGAAATGAAACATTAACCAAAGTCAACAAGTTTCAATTATGAAAAATAACTTGATTCCCATACATATTGCCTTCTTTAGACTTTGACAAGCTTGATTCTCCAATTTCAATAAGGGAATTGGATCCTGCTTGGGACCTGGATTCCTTAGCTCATCATTTCTTAACTTTGCTTCTGATAATGCTGAAAGTATTCTATTAATTTTTATAAATATGGAAAGCCATGAGTACTACAAATGGAATTATTGTGACATCAATCTTACACCCTTTTTGTGTTTTTGTGTGCTTCTCCTAGCTCTTTTAGTTTGCATGTGTGTAACAAAGTAGGTCTCATGTAACCAAAATATTTTATTGGTTTTAATTCTCTTGAGATAGTTAATTCTGTTAGTAGTAATACTCATATATCTAAGTGACTGTTTGTTGCTGAGAATTTTAAGAGGGCTGGGATATATCACCCCTTTAGTTCCAAGTTACTATCATTAAGGAATTTAAATTATAATCTAATTTAAAATATAAATGTGCAATGTCCAGAACAACAGCAAAGGTACTCAGATGTTCATGGGTTTTGGACTTGTTTGGTTTTAGATGATGCCAAGGACAGAGTAATTTTGATAGACAGTGTGGCTTCTATGACACCTTCTCTTCTGTTTTTCCTCCAACTTCTCACATTGCTCCTTCTCAAGACTCCTTCATGGGCTCCTCTTCCTCCACTCACATGTTTGCCATTCTATTCAGTTCTTAATTTCTCCTCTAAACACATGGTCTGCGTGATCCCAAGCATTCTTCAATATTAGCTGTCTAGTTAGTTATGTTTCCAGGAACCTTTAATCAGGCTTAGTTCTCAGTAGCTAAGGCTGCATACAGGATGTGGTAAAACTAAGTGAAAAAATTGATGACACTTTTTTCAGTGTTCTGTGGACTCAATGTGAAGAGGCTGAGGACATCAGCATTTTGATTCTGGGTATCCTGACAGTAGTGGGCTTTATCTTCTAGTTAAACAGAGGATACATACTCAGGGTTTTCTAGGGAAACGGAACCAACAGGAGATATCTGTAATTATTATGAGATTTTTATAAAAATTGTGGAGATGCATAAGTCCAAATTCTGTGGGAAGGCTGCAAGCTGGGAAATCTGATGAAGGTTTTCAATGCATTCCCCAGGAGAAGCTGGCTGACTGAAGCAGAGATGGAAATTCTTCTGACTGCTGAAATCATCTCTTCTTCATTTAAAGCTTTCAACTGATTGGATGAGATGTCTCTCCTTGTTGAAGGCAAGCTCCTCAGTTGATTGTAGATGTAATCAGCCATAGATGCAATCAATTACTGATGATTGAAGTCCATGAAATGTCTGCACAGTAACAATCAGGCCAGTGCTTGCCTGATCCAAACAACTGGGTGCCATAACTTGGCCAAGTTGACACATGAACTTGAACATCATTTCCTACTTTCCTGATCGTGTAGGAGGCTGGGGGTTAAGCAAGGAAATGAAAACAAAAAATTTATTAAAGCAAAGGGCATGCACCAGAAAACAAACTTATGAGAAACTTAGATTTGGAAGGGAGAGCTAGAAGGGATTCTTAGGTGCAACAGAACTCAGGAAAAACGTTTTTTTTTTTTAATTAAAAATTATTTTTCTTAGAAAAGTTGTAGGTTTGCAGAAAAAACATGCAGAAAATACAGAGCTCCCATATAATACCCCTCACACACAGTTTTTCACTATTATTAACAGTTTGCATAAAGTGTGGTAACTTTGTTATAATTGATGAAACAATATTATTATAATTGTACCATTAATTATAACTCATAGTTTACATTAGGATTCATGGTTCACTGTGTATATTGTTCAGCCCTATGCTTTTTAAAAATTTTATTCTAGTAAAATATACACAACCTAAAATTTCCTCCTTTAACCACATTCAAGTATATAATTCAGTGGAATTAATTACATTCACAATGCTGTGCTTCCGTCACTACCATCCATTTCCAAAACTTTTCTATCACCCCAAACAGAACCTCTGTAACAATTAAAAATTAACTCACCACTCCCAGCCCCATCCCAGCCCCAGGTATCCTGTATTCTAGTTTTTGACTCTATGAATTTGCTTATTCTAATTATTAAGTATGAGTGAGCTCTATCAATACTTGTCTTTTTGTGTCTGGCTTATTTCACTCAACATGATGCCTTCAAGCTTCATCCATGTTGCCACATGTATCAGAACTTCTTTCCTTTTTAAGGCTGAATCATATTCCATTGTATGTATATACCACATTTTGTTTATCTATTCATCTGTTGAAATTTTGACACTTGGATTGCTACCATCTTTTGGCAATTGTGAATACTATGCTCCCTCTGGAAAAGGGCCAGGGATCCACAATAGTAGTGCAGGCTTGCTTAACACTGTGCCAGGGAGGGGGTGAAGGAGGGGCCAGCAAGAGCACCAGCAGCGTCTACCATTTTTAAAGGTGTATTTTCTTTATTTGGCAGTCACCCAGTTACTGCCACCCTGTAACTGTTTACCAGAGTTTTGAGGAAGGTGTCAGCTTTTGCTAGTTGTTCAAAGATTCTGTGGGAGAACACCACCCTGGAGCATCTTACACTGCCATCTTGGTGGACTGCTTCCATCCAACTAAGCCTTTTACAGGCGCTTAGCCGGGAGCCTTTTGGTAGAAAAGGTGTGTGCCAAAAGGACCATGCTGCAAATTACACTTTTAGCCATGGCTTATATTCTTGTCCATGATTTATATTTAGCTTACCCATAAAACCATATATTTTATACTACTGTACTCCTTAATTTTAATGTCGCACAAATATATCAAACTCCACATGGTCCATATTGATCTCACTGCCTTCTTCCAAAAATCTATCCTGTTCCTCTGATCCTTGTCTCAGTTAGACAACAGCCAGAAATCTGGACGTCAATTTCTTTTTCCATCTATCCAATCCTACATAATTTAAAGTCTTTCTTAACCCGTTATTTCAATCATCTCCTACTAATGATCCCCTGATGCCAGTTCTCCCTCACTATGATACTGGATCACAGTTTGAAAAAAAAAATTAACTTGTCCTTTTCTTGCCTAAAGTTTGTAAGTGACTCTCCACAGCTTACATGATAAAATGCATGTTCTCGCTACTTCTCCAACCTCACTCCACTTCCTGTTTTCTTCTTGCCTCAGTCAAATGATACACTTAAAGGTTTCTGATAGCCACCATTTGGATACATGACCCCATGATTTTGAATACACTGTTCTTCCCTGAATGGAATGACTTGCCAGCTTGATAAACCTGTATTCATCCTTCAACACCTAATTAATATTTCATTTGTCCTCTCTGAAGTCTGATTACTCTCTCTATGTGGTAAATGTAATATTCCATTTCAACTGTTTTATCAGGTATTTACTTCCTTACTGGAAGAAAAATTCTTGAAGGGAGGAATATCTCTTAATCATCTTTATATTGCCAAAGCCATCCATACTGCTTAACACATGATAGAGGCTTAATATATTGGTTGAATAAGTGCATAGATGCATGGAAAGATACATGGAATAAATTTTTTAAATCAGAGAAAATTTAATAAAAAAATGTGGATAATTGTGACAGTTGGAAGTTTTGTGAATTCCAGAAAAGATCATGTTCTTTGAACTAATTCATTCCTGTGAGTGTGGGACACTTTGATTGTATTAGATTCTGTTAAGGGACCCTTTGATTAGATCACTTTTGATTAGATCTCTTTAGGGCCTTAGATTGAACTATTTTAGGGAGGCATGACCCAAATTGTATCTATACAGTTTTGCTCAAGTCTTATGTAAACTGAGAACTGAAAGCAGAAACATATAGAGAAAGGAAGCTGTCATTTTTACCCTGCCATGTAAGAAAGGACTCCAGGATTGCCGGCAGTTGCAAGAAGACAAAGAAGCCCAGATGCTGAGAGAGAGGTCCTAGAGGCCAGATACTGGAATCAGCAGAGCACAGAGCTGAGCTCTGGGAGAAAGTGACCTGGAGGAGAAGGCAAAGACCTAGATGGAGAGCTGCCATTTTGCCTGGTCACATGGCATGAGTCCAGGATCTGCCAGCAGCCATCTTGGTGAGATAGGGTCTCAGATGATGCACTGAATTTTGACATCTTCATAACCTCAGAATTGTAAGCTTTTACCCTCATAAATTCCTATTATAAAAGCCAACTCATTTCTGGTATTTTGTTCCCAGCAGCTTTAGCAAACTAAAACAGAAATAAAAATGAACTTGTGTTCTGTCTCTTTCTCAAAATCAAATGCATGTTTTTTGTCATGTATCAAATATCAAGACCCACCCTACATCAAACCTCACTGAAGCAATCCAATCAAAGGCCCCCCAGATGAGCCCAATCCAATGAAAGGGTCCCAACCCACAGGAATGGATTAGCTCCAAGAACATGATCTTTTCTGGGATCCATAGAAAGCTTCAAACTCTCACAAACTGGAATTGGAGGCAAACAATAAATTGCTCTTTCTTAACTAGAAATTCTTGACTAGTAAGTCTTTTATTAGACTGGAAGATTTTATTTTTGAATACTGAGTTTGATGGGACCTACATTCAAGGATGGTAAACCTGAAGTACTGATATAAATTTGAAGTAATTATCTTCTGCTTTTTATATATCAAACTAAAAATGTGCTCCTTCATTTTTTGTGTGTGCCAGAAGACAGATGGAAAAGAAGCTTGCTCCAAGCCTATCCTATAAGCCTCTATGTTCGAGGGCAGCACTGTAGTCCCCAAGGCCTTATCTTCATAGCTGTCAGAAATGATATTTCTCTGAATACATCAGAGATATGCAGTAAATAAACTGAAGGCATCCTTAGGAAGTGTTGCTCCACTCTAAGAGATTGCATGGGAGGTGATGTACTGAACTCTAAGGCTCTAAGGAAGGCCTTACATCATGAAGGCAGAACTTCTGTGCTACCACTTACCGAGAAGAATGCTCCTTTATATCTTGCCCCATGAAAGGTTTGCATTTATTCGCTTATTACTCTCTACTTTCCAAATTGGTCCTGGAGACAGGATGTAATCATAAAATTCTGTTTCAACCTAAATGGAAATTTCTGGCATTTAATCAGTAGCACTGTAATAGCAAATATTAAAAACTGAACAAAGTGGAAATCTCACAAGATGAGATACATATGAGCTTTATATGTGAGCACTATTTCTATGGTAATAGAGCTCAATAAATATTTGTTAAATGAATGAATTTTTGCCTTTTCTTATTTTCTCTTCTGAAGCTTGGAAGTTGAGCCTGGACAATTCACTATCCAAAGCACGGATACTTTCACAGATACTGACTTGAAGGTGTTGAAATTAAGAACAGGTTGTTGAATCTAGGACCTTGCATTTGAGATATTGGATTACCCTAGCATAGCAGCCTGCAATGTAGATTTTTATAAGACAAACAGATAAATCCATATTCTGTGCCAAAGCTTGACGGGAGTGAGGCCCTCTGTATGAGTTACTCTAATGCTCTAACACGCTAATGAGCAGAAAATGGTGAAATTGTGAATGCATGGTTTTCATGTCATTATTATTGACTCCTTATGGAGATTTCTTCTGGTTCCATTCCACTCTGAAGATAAAAGATCTGGAATATTTCTTCAGCAGTTTAGAGTATCAGAGCAGTGTAAAAATACTGTTTTGGCAAGAATGGTTTCTCATATGTGAATTTTTCCAAGTTGCCAAGATTCATTTATCCTTTCCATTTGCTAAGGTTATCCTGGAGTAAGTTTGTCTCCATCATCTGCTTTTGCACATATGTTGTCTCACCTCTTTAAATCCTTAGTGTATGTCTCCTATTTTGGGACAATTTTTTTCTTATCTAACCTCTCTAGAATTTTCACTCCTTTTGCTTCTATTCCAAACCCCTGCAAAAAAACTAATTGACCAAAGTGGTTGTTTTGGAATATCTGCCTGAAAGTTGGAATAGACAATCACTGTGTTGAGGATTTATGGCTTTACACTGTGGCCTGGAAGCTATGGTGGCCCTGACTGAATTCTCAAACAGATGATATACATATCCATATCCTCAGAACGTCCATGTTCTCAGCCTATGGTTAAAACCCAAAATAGAGTCTATTCATTATCATCGTCATGACATTGGTGTCTTAAAATCTAGAATTTGACCCAGCCCACCTAGCCAGTGGCCCCATGAAATGGGGATCCCCAAAACAGACAGAGTACACAGCAACCAAATGCTTCTAGAGTATCCAGGACTAGAAAAAAAAAAGTTTTGATTTTAAATTATTATAGAAGGATCACTTTGGTGACCCATAACAAACGCTTATTTTCTAAATTCTCTCCAGAGTTAAAAAAATTAAAGTTTTAATTTTTATGTAATGTATTTCTTGGTGTTATATGCAACCATCATCATAAGCTGACCCTGTTAAAACATCACTCATCACTTTTCTACAGTTTGGAAATTTATGGCAGAAAAATTAGCTAGTACTTCTTTACTAAGCATTATCATCCTGCTTTAAAGTTTAATCAGTAGTGGGGTTTACTAGCTAGACTTTCAGTTTGTGTCCATCCTTGGTCACCATGTGTTGGAATTATTGAGAAAAAAAAAAAGCCAAATTGCTGTAGTGACCAAATTAAGGATATGAATGCTACACCTAGGACTTTAAGGTAATCTGAAGTCAGTGAGTTAAGAAATAATTTTTTTTTTGTTTGATCAAAGTTTGAGTTTTCCTAAAATTGATTTCTTGGTAAAGAAATCTTAACAGCAGAAATAATGGCAGTTAAGAAAATAACTCATCATGTGCATTCTCTTCTAAGATAGATAGCTCTTTGCGGAAAATTACTTTTACTTGAAGTGATGGCAAGTAATGTGGCACTTAAATATATCCATTTATTTCCTGAAATGCCCCCAAATGGAATTTTTATTCACTAAATGATTCTATGAAATCAGAGTTTAGATTTCACAAAGGTGTTTTATTCCACATATTTTTCTAAGTTTAAATTTTGGGCAGTTGTTTGAGTCTTTATTTTATGAAGGACAATGGCAAATAAAGATGAGTTTATAAATATATAAAATTATTTTCTTTATACTTTTAGTCTATAAAAGAAAAGAACAAGTCTGAAAGCAAAATTAAATAGTCATGTCAGAGTGACACAGGACTAAAAGGTCCTTGTTCTGAATTATTTAGAAGAAAGGAAACATGTTCTTTTGAGAAGCCTAACTATGACGTGCTTTCAACTCTTTAAGTACAAACTGATTAGCAGATGTTTTGGACAGGAAGTATAAAAGAATGGTGACTTCAACACTGATAAGTTACAAATGTAGCTGATATTACCCATTTTAACACTGCTAAAATTCTAGTATTGAAGCCCCACTTTCCTAAGTATTTAGGCTGTTGTGAAACTATATACTAACAAAAAAGTAAGTATCTACGTATAAATTAACGGCTATAGTTTTACAGATTATGTGTAAGAAACAGTCTATGCCTACATAATCTAATCTTTCAGTTTGATCTTTTGACAAAAAAGCACTATCTTAATCAAAATAGTCAATTTGCTAACATGATAACCAATCTGACTGTTAAAGCAAAGACTAGAATATAAGCTTAAAAAAAGTAAATGATTAAAAAATCAATTAAAAATTTATAACAGTCAAGGTAGACATTTATTTAATTATGTGTTTATTAGAAGTATTCCACACTAGAAGGTAAGGTCTATGAGAGTAGGGTCTGAGTTTGTTTTATCATTATAACCCCAGCACTAGATCAGTGTTATATTCTAGAATATTTGTTGATTGGATGAATGAATATTGAATAATTGTTAAAATAACCAAACATTCACTCCAAAAAAAAGACCTCTGGATGGTCTATTACGTATAAGCTCTTTCTATGAATCATAGTGAATTTTAATAGGTAATAGCAATATCTCACTCATGATAATGTTCAATTAGGATTTGTGTTTACTAATTTGAAAATTGGAAGCAATTTTAACCTAAATTTACAAACCACAGGTTCTATCCAATGATCTCAAGATTATTTTTTTCATTTCTCCATTCTGTTATTTTCCACAATTGATATGGACTTTGAAGATCCAAGTCTTATGTAAAATTCATTGGTCATACACTTACCAAATTATAAAACTTTTGGTCACAGTGAAAGATGCATTTGGCCCAAATCATTTCCCCCTCATTATCCATGATCTACTACTGAATAGATATTTACTAGTACTATTAATAAACAATTATTCTGAAATATTTTCTGTGTGCTAGATATTTTGCCAATGTCATTTCTATACTATGTTAATATTTTTTTATAATCCTTGACTGATGGAATTTTTTCTTACTTAATATTTTTCTTTAAATTAACCTTAAACCAACTCACTATATATTCTTAGCTTCAAACTAAGTTACCCTCAAATTAGTGAAAAATGGCTACAAAATCATGGTCTTGTAGTACTGGTTATAGTTGTTCTAATGTTAAATAAAATAAATGTGCATAATATTTGTATTATAATATTACATATTTTTTTTTACATCTCACATAAAATCGCCTCAAAGTGCCCCATTCTGGAAACTCTGCCCTACATATTTAATTTATTCTGAAATAATTTATACAAAACAATTAGTAGCTGCCATTTGATTATATCTTTATTTACAATAAATCTATGAGGTAGCTATCACTTGCTCCATTACACAGAAGAAAGGAAAGAATAAGTAGCTTGTTCCAGGCCACGGAGTTAGCAAATGAAGAGCGGACATTTAAGCCTGGATCTGGTTGACCCCAAAGTACATGCTTTAACCATGACCCACTAATTTCCCCCTGATTTTCAAGTCAAGGAATTAACACTGGAAAAAATATCTCCAATACTCACTTTTCAAGAAAGTACTAATATAAGAGATCTTTTGTTGAAGTCTGAGAAAGAAAGTACAGCACACAGGCTGTCAGGCCAGTCATGTCCTTCCAAAAAGACTGGGTTTCCTAAGAGAAAATAACACATCCACAAGAAAGTTATTAGAAATATTTATTTTTATGCCTTAGCTCTTCAATCTTGGAGGAACAATCTGCCCTCTTTAAGAGTATTTTCTCATTGGGTATATGGGAAATAGACTCTAAAATGTTGCTAGGGTCCAACAAGACAGTATGCATAAAGATACTGTTTAAGTTTTTACTAAAGACAACATGGAAAACAACAAGCCCACCTTCAGTGTGTAGTTAGTACAAACTTTTTTTTTCATATAATAAACTTTATTTATAAAGAAGTTTTTGATTGCATAAAAATTGCGTTGTAAGTATAGGGAATTCCCATATAACTCACCCCCTCCTTCTCCCACATTTTTCCCTATTAATAACATTTTACATCATTGTGGTACATTTGTTACATTTGATGAGCAAATGTTGGAGCATTGCTACTAACTAAGGTCTATAGTTTACATTATGGTTTACACTTGCAACTGTATAGTTTTATAGGTTTTGGCAAAATGTATAAAGGCTTGTATCTGTTATTGCAATGTCATGTAGGACAATTCCAATGTCCCCAAAATGCCCCGTGTTATACCTATTCTTCTCTCTTTCTCTCCCCTCAGAACCTCTGGTAACCATTATCTTTATATCAATGTTACAAGTTCTTCCATTACAACAAAAAGTCTACTTTAGTCCATAGCTGTATTCCCCCTTATGTTCATTCCTCAATCTTGAGGATTTGGGGATGGTGATGCCTGCTCTGCTTCAGATTGAGAGGGATATTATATATTATGAGGCAAATGGAAGGAACCGTTTTGCCTGCAATTGTAGCTACTCTGTTTTTCGGGAAAACATCCTCTCATCACTGACACCCTGCATCAGTGACCCTCCCCTGCCATAGATACCAAAATAACACTCCTACAATTGTATTCTCAACCACAGTCCACATCATCCCCAGAGTTCACCTATTCTTTCCTCCAGACCTTCTCCCAGCTCCATGGATGACCCAACCCTTCCCCCCAACCCTGCTCACACTCACACTCCAGCACCATCAACTACACTCACATTGTTATCTCCCCCATTCACTGCCAAACCACCACCTTCCATCTTATCATAGATTCTGCCCAGATTGAGTATCGACTCAACGCTCTCTACTCCCATTTATCTATTTTTTCATTCATTGCTTATTCTTTGGGTGTAAAGTTTATGAAACCATTTTCTACGAAAAAGATCTCATAGTTGCTTCCCTACATTATCTTCTAGGAGCTTTATGGTCTTGGCTCATATATTTAGGTCTTTGATCCATCTTGAGTTAATTTTTGTATAGGGCTTGAGGTGGTGATTCTTTTTCATTATTTTGGATATGGATATCCAGTTCTCCAAGCCCCATTTGTTGAAGATACTATTCTGTCCAGTTGAGTGGGCATGGTGGCTTTAGTGAATATCAGTTGGCTATATATGTGCAGTTCTATATCTGAACTCTCAATTTAGTTCAATTGGTCAGTAAGTCTATCCTTGTGCCAATACCATGCAGTTTTGACCTCTGTAGCTTTGTAATATGCTTTAAAGTCAGGCAACATGATCCCTCCAATTTCATTTTTTTTTTTCAAGATGTTTTTGGCTATTTGGGGCTCCTTATCTTCCAAATAAATCTGATAATTGGCTTTTACATTTCAGTAAAAAATGCAGTTGGAACTTTTATTGAGATTGCATTGAATCTGTAAATCAATTTGGGTAGGCTAGACATCTTAATTATATTTAGTCTTCTAATCCATAAGCATGGAATATTCTTCCATTTATTTAGGTCTTTTTAAATTTCCTTTAGCAATGCCATATAGTTTTCTGGGTACAAATCCTTTACATTCTCAGTTAAGTTTATTCCTAGAGATTAGATTATTTTAGTTGCTATTGTAAATGGAATTTTTTCTTGATTTCCTCCTCAGATTGCTAATTATTAGTGTACAGAAATGCTACTGATTTTTGTTTGTTGATTTTGCAACTTTACTGATCTCATTTATCAGCCCCAGAAGCTTTGTTGTAGATTTTCGGGACTTTCTATGTATAGGATCATGTAATCTGCAATTAGTGAAAGTTTTACTTCTTTCTTTCCAATTTGTATGCCTTTTATTTCCTTTGCTTAAGTGCTTGATCAAGTATATCTAATACAATGCTAAATAAGAGTGGTGACAGCAGACATCCTTGTCTTTTTCCAGATCTTAAAGGGAAAGTCTTTAATATTTCACCATTGAAAATGATGTTAGTGGTTGGTTTTTCAAATGTCTTTTATCACATTGGGGAAGTTTCCTTCTATTTATATTTTTGAATTGTTTTTATCCAGAAAGGATGCTGTATTTTGTCTAATGCCTTTTCTGAATTGATAAAGATGATCATGTGATTTTTTTTCCTTCGATTTGTTAATGTGATGTATTACATTGATTGATTTTTTTATGGTGAACCATCCTTGCAACCCTGGGATAAAACCAATGTGATCAAGTTGTATAATTAGATCAATGTGTTGTTTAATGTGATTAGCAAGTATTTTATTGAATATTTTTGCATCTAAGTTCATTATAGAGATTGTTCTGTAGTTTTCTTTTCTTGTAGCATCTTTATGTGGCTTTGGTATTAGCGTGATATTGACATCATAGAATGATTTAGATAATGTTCCTCCTCTTCAATTTTGGGAGAGTTTGAGCAGGATTGGTATTAGTTCTTTTTGGAATGATTGGTACAATTCACCTGTGAAGGCAGCTGGTCCTAGGCTTTTCTTTGTTAGGAGGTTTTTGATGACTAATTCAATCTCACAACTTGTGATTGGTCTGTTGACTTCTTCTTTTTCTTGTTTTGTCAATGTAGTTTGCTTGTGTGTTTCTAGAAATTCATCAATATTATCTAAATTGTCCATCTTGTTGGCATACAGTTTTTCAAAGTATGCTCTTATGGTGCTCTTTATTTCTGTGGGGTCAATGGTGATAGCCCCTTTCTCATTTCTGATATTATTTATTTGCATCTTTTCTCTTTTATGCTTTGTTAGTCTAGCTAAGAGTTTGCCAATTTTATTAATCTTCTCAAAGAACAGTTTGGTTTTGTTAATTCTTTCTAGTGTTTTCTTTTTTTATTCTCAATTTTATTTAATTCTGCTTTAATCTTTGTTATTTTCTTTCTTCTGCTTGCTTTGGAATTAGTTTGGTGTTCTTTTTCTAGCTCCTCCAGGTGTGCGGATAGGTCTTTGATTAAAGCTCTTTCTTCTTTTTAATATAGACATTTAGGGATACAAATTTCCCTCTCAGCACTGCTTTAGCTGTATCCCATAAATTTTGATATGTTGTGTTCTCATTTCCATTTGTTTTGAGGTAGTTTCTGATTTTTTTTCTGGCAATTTCCTCCCTGGCCCACTGATTATTTAATAATGTGTTGTTTAACTTTCATATATTTGTGCTTATTCTGGTTTTTCACCCCTTATTAACTCTAGCCTCATCCCTTGTGGTCTGAGAAATTGCTTTGTAGAATTTAAATCTTTCCAAATTTGTTGAGACTTGTTCTATTACCTACCATGTCATCTATTCTGGAGTATGATCCATGAGCACTTGAGAAGAGTGTATATCTTGCTGTTTCAGGGTGTAATGTTCTGTATATGCCAATTGGGTCTGGTTTCTTTAATGTATTATTCAAGACCTCAGTTTCTTTACTGATCTTCTGTTGAGATGTTCTGTCTAATGGTGTAATGGCATACTTTTTAAAAAGATTTATTTATTTTATTTATTTTTCCCCCCTCTTGTTGTTTTATGATCACTGTCTGCTTTCTGTGTGTTCTTCTGTATATTCTTGTTTTTTTAGGCAGCACCAGGAACCAATCCTGGAACCTTCCAGAGTGGAGCTAGGCAGCTCAATCTCTTGTGCCACCTCAGCTCTCTGGTCTGCTGTGTCTCTTATTGTCTCTCCTCTGTGTCTCTTTTTGTTGCATCATCTTGCCGCACCAGCTCTCTGTGCAGGCCAGCACTCCCGCACAGGCCAGCACTCCGCCTGGGCCAGTACTCTGTGTGGGCCAGCAGTCCACATGGGCCAGCTCTCAGCTCGGGCCAGCTGGCCACACAGGCCAGCTTGTTTTTCACCAGGAGGCCCCAGGACTCAAACCCTGGACCTCCTATACAGTAGATGGGAGACCAATTGCTTGAGCCACATCTCCTTCCCGATAATGGAATATTGAAGTCTCCCACTATGATTCTAGAGGTGTCTCCTTAGTTATGCCAATATTTGCCTCATGCATTTTGGGGATCCCAGGTTAGGTACAAAAATATTTATTATCATTCTTTCTTCTTGGTAGATTACCCCTTTTATTAATATATAGTGATCTTCTTTGTCTCTTACAATAGTTTGCATTTAAAGCCTATTTTATCCAATATTAGTATAGCTATTCCTGTCCTTTAGTTACTGTTTGCCAAAAAAACTGCTTGAAAAATCAATCGTTTTCCAACCTTTCACTTGTTTGTGTCCCTGGATCTAATGTGAGTTTCTTCTAGGAAGTATATTGATGGGTCATAGTTCCTAATCTATTCTGCCAATCTATGTCTTTTGATTGGAGAGTTTAATCCATTAACATTTAATGTTATTACTGTAAAGGCACTACTTACTTTAGCCATTTTTTCTTTAGACTTATAATGTCATATTTTATTTTAATTTCACTTTTTATCCTTTTAGTTACTCTTAATAACAATCTTCCTTTCTATGCTCTCCTCCAACCTCTCTCTCTTGTTTTTTCCTTTCAACCTGCAGAACTCCCTTTAGTCTTTCTTGAATGGAAGGACTCTTGTTGACAAATTCTCTTAATTTCTGTTTATCTTTGAATATTTTGAACTCTCCCTCATTTTTGAATGTCAATTTTGCTGGATACAGAATTTTTGACTGGCAGTTTTTTTCTTTCAGCACCTTGACAATGTCATACCACTGCCTTCTTGCCTCCATGGTTTCAGATGAGAAATCAGCATTTAGTCTTATTGAGGTTCCCTTATATATGATGGATCTCTTTGCTCTTGCTGTTTTCAGGATTCTGTCTTTGTCTTGAGCATTTGACACCAGATAAGTGTGTGTCTCAAAGTATGTCTGCTAGGATTGATCATGCTTGGGTTATGCTGTGCTTCCTGAACATGTATATCCATGTTTCTCATAAGAGTTGAAAAAATTTAGGCCATTATTTCCTCAAACACTCCTTCTATCCCTTTTCCCTTTTCTTCTACTTCTGGGTTGCCCATAATGTGGATGTTTGTGTATTTTGCATTGTCATTCAATTCCTTGAGTCCCTGCTGGCTTTTTGTTTCTTTCATTTTTTTGTCTATTTGTTCTACTATTTGTGCGATTTCAGATGTCCTATCTTTGACATCGTTAATTCGTTCCTCTAATTGTTCAAATCTGCTGTTATGTGCTTCTAGTGTATTTTTAATTTCTTGCATTGTGCCTTTCGTCACTGTAAGATCTGTTATATTTTTATTTATTTTTTTTACAATTTCTTCTGTATGTTTTCCCAGTGTCTTCTTGGTATCTTTTATCTCTTCTTTCATTTCATTGAGTTGATTAGGGGTATTTGTTTGGACATCTTTGATTAGTTTTTCCACATTGTGTGTCTCCCCTGCTTTTTAGTTTGTTCATTAGACTGGGCCATGACTTCTTGTTTCTTAGTATGGCTGGTAACTTTTTGCTGATGCCTAGGCATCTGTTTATCTTGATGGACTTATTCAGTTGGCTGGTTTCTCTTTCTAGTATAGGGTTTTATTCTTCTTTAGTTTTGTTTTAAAGGTCCTCTTAACACTCGGTTACACTTAATCTATATCTTTGTAGTGGCCTGTGTTGAACTTCCTGCACTTTCTGGAGGAAGAGTGGAGTCTGCCTACTTTGCTACTTTGGATCTCTAGTACACACTTTCGTTATTAAATACAACTTAAAGCTAGAAGAGTTCATTAAGGGAAATTACAAGAAAGGCAGGATAGCATCAGGCTGAGAGCTGAGATGTTGACCTAGAGCACTCAGGTTCAAATCCTTTCTCTGCATTTACTCACTCTGTGATGGTGAGCAAATGACTTTAACCTCTTTCTGTCTTAATTTCCTTCTCTGTAAAATAGATATAAAAGTTCTTAACTCATGTGGTTGTCATGTGGATTAAAACGACTTAAAATTGTGTTTGGTATTTGGTAAACTGTGTTAGTCATTGTCATTAGTATCATTTTTATTATTATTTGTGAAGTAGACTCATTTTTACTTAATAAGATCACATTGAGTCTTAGAAAAGCTTTATAATTTAACATAGAAATGATTAAGAAGTATTTTTTCTACTAATGACTGTAATCCAATTCTTCTAAGATGATTCACATTTCCCGAGTTTCTTTTCTCAATTGCTTTCCTATTATTATTCCAATAAGATGTTGCTTAACATAAACTATACATTTTGATACTGTAGTATATAAAGAAGGCAGCCAGCCAATTGTTCATAGTTAATTAGTGGAGTTATGAATTATATTTGCTTAAATCTGTGTAAACAAAATGCTCAGTTCTATTACAGCAACAAAGAATCAATGTGAAAGTAGACATTCAACTTAGATTAAATGTGGTTGAATTGGTTGTTATTTAACATTTTCACCTAATTTATTGTCCCAAGCACTATAACCTTGAAGAAGTTATATTTAAATGGGAGAAAAAATAACAGTACAGAAAAAGGCTCAGACCTTCACATGTTAATTGCAATTAATTTTAAAATCTTCATCATGCTAAACTTAACTTGGGGATCTGATTTTCTATGTTTTCACAAGGTAAATTTCCTCACTGATTGGCAGAAGCCATGAAATAATTCAGGGAAAAATCTGAAATTGAGCATATATGCTACCTAGGTTGTGCTCATTATAGTAAAGATGGAATAATTTTTGTTCATTTTAAATGGCATTATGATAAGTATAACCCAAGTTGCTCTGGTTTTAACAGTAAGAGATAGGGAAGAAAGGTGAATATAAAAATCTTTTCTTTATTTGCATACCAGCAATTTCATCTTCCCTTACTTCCAACTCACAAGAAGTAGTTTATCACCTATTGTTCATATGAGTTAGGGACTACATTCCTAATACCTTTCAGAAAAGGAAATCATATTATCTCAGATGTGTTGTAGAGTATAAAAGGTGAGAAAATATTGAATTAGAGAAAGGAAACCTTAGAATTCTCTGTATTTGGAAATAGATAAGTAAAAAAATATAGATTTTTCTAACTAAGGAAGAATTTTCTTTTGAAGCTACTTTTATATATTTTCATCATCTATTCTGAAAACTATATAAGCAAACAAGGTAGAATGAAGCAATGAGAGGTATATAGAGTTTGGCCAAATTTTCTGTCCCAAGCTTTATTAAGCATCTTTGCCATTTGCTTACATTTCATTCATTCTTCAAGAATGGGCTCAGATTGTATTTCAACAGTTAGGCTTCCTCTAATATTGCTTAAGCTCAGTTAACCTTTCCTCCATAAAATCTGCATGTATCTCATAGTAGTGGATACCATTTAATCCATAATATATCTTGAATAACTGAAACTTGATCATCTGAGCTGAAAAAAGTTAGGGTAAATTCTCACCTGTATTTAACAATAGAAGGAATGCAGATAATGGAGCCTGAGATTGAAGTTATTTTCCAGTCTTGCTGTGTTCCAACTAGTTAGTTAATTATAACATCACCCTCCCAGGGTTACTATGATTAAATGAGATTATGTAATGCTCAGAGTGTTAACTATAAATGTAAAAAAGTAGGCTTGAATGGAACTCAAAGTGTGTTGTTAGGTTAAACGCATTTTCAAAATCCTTCCAAGAGCTAAGATTTTATGCTTTGCTGATTTAGGATTTAAGGTATCACAGGATTTACTTCCTTTATTTCCATAGTCCTTTTCATTCCTGCTATTTTAAGTATTTACACCTCAGTTTCATTTGGTACATTTCTTAAATTTATACTACATGAATGCCAACCTTTGTGAGTGAAATCAGATTAATTGGTATCTATTGGTGTCTCTGAGATTTATTTAAAATTGGAAATGGGCCTAAATGGACATCTGGTATGAAAAACAAGTTGAAAGAATGATATCTCCTTGGTGATAAAATATATTTGATTTAGAATTACTAAAAGATATCATCCTTTAGAGGTTTTTCTTTAATTAGAACAAAAATCCAAAAACTTTATTTTACCTGGCAGAGAAACAAAGTGATAGGTTATAGTGGGAGATTCAATAATAATTGTTTCTTAAAACAATTTTTTTTTCCTGTGAAACTTGAAATCATTGTATGAAATATAAATTTTATTTCCAAATACATAATGGAGGTTGCTAACAACATTACTTTCTTGATATGGAAAAACTAGAACATTCCACCTTTTATAGACTGTATTCCCTTGAGCGGTAGGGCATATTCTTAGATATAAATTTAAAAACCTGCAAATTAAAAAACCTGCCCTGCAGATGCCAGGTGTATGCTGCCTGAGAGCTCAGCAAAGCATATCATCTGATTGTCCTTATGTAATAAAGCTTTTTTTTTTTTTTTTTTAAACCAGAAGTTCCCTTTTTCCCTAATTTATTTTTTCTAGAAATACCTAGTACAGATATAAAATCTGGGAGTGTAGCCACATGCATATTTACATGAAGAATATTCTGGCCAAAAGTCAATCTGATCAAATATTAAAAAGTTATTTGCCAAGAGCAAATATTCTAAAGTTCCCCCATAGTATTTCATGAAGATCAAACCAAAGGTGTCTTCCTGGAAGGTTAAAACCCTCCTTTAAGATTTGTCCATTTTTAGAAAGCCCATCTCTATTTGAATACCAGAATATTATTACTCAGCATATTTATAAGTTCTAATACTGGAAATTTTTTTGTCTAATTTGAATTCAAAAGTAATTTTTAAGTTGAAATTCAAAAAATCAAACAAATGAACGTAAGAAAATGAATAATAAGAAATGAATGTCCCCGTTTAAAATTAGTTAATGATTAAATTTATCAAGTTAGACAAAGCAAATTAAGACATGAAGTAATTTAATGGGAGAAAGTTTGAAAATAAGATGAAAAATGTTTTACATTCAAATGTAGCTGATGAAGGTTCCATAATTTTAATTTTAATGTGTCAGGAGACCCATATTGAGATCAAGTGAGAATCAGATGTGCCTGGGCAGGTCTGGTAACTTGGATGGGCTAGAAGCCTGAGTTTCTGTTAGTCTTCTAGCTATATGAGGAATGAGGAGTCTCTGAGGAAAATCTATTCAGTCAGAGGGAAGGAGGAGCCACTGACACTGCACAAGGCTTTCTTAGAAGAATAGAGGTTCCAGGATTATCCTTTTTGGTATTATTGAATTGTCCCAAGGCAAGCACCATGTGTGTATGTGTATGTGTATGTGTATGTGTATGTGTATGTGTATTTGTATGTGTGTTGTGTTAGCAAAAAAAAGGGATGTAAGTAATGTTTGAAATCACTGTTTCACTAAACTATGTATGATATGGGAGGAGAAGCAACACTACCAAAAAAGCCCATTAATGGAGCATGATGAAATGGAGCATTACTTTCCCCTACTCTATCCCATGCTACCCTCAGAGGACTGTAATTTGCTGAACCCACAGAAGTCATCAGAGGGACATTCTGCAATTGGTGGCACACTGGAAGATGCTGTGTGCTCAGAAGGGGCCACTACCTTGGCTTGGGCAGCAGTGGGCCAAATGAAACAGATGCTTTGCTAAGCATATATAAGAAATCACAAAATGACAGAAATAATCAAACGGAAATTTGCAGGGGACTGGTAGACCTTTATCAGAGATATTAAGGCAATGGTCAGAAAAAAAATGGAGTTATTCCTCTTAATAAGACCCCATCTTTGTGTAGAGCTGAGGCCTTGGGAAACTGAAAGGAGTCTTGTAGTAAATGGATGAATGCCCTTGCGCTCTGAGAAGGAACAGTTTGGAGAATTTCTGATGATGAGACTTTTGCTCATGTTCATGGATGAAGA